>BTPG01000001.1:212495306-212505306 GCA_036245525.1 Semisulcospira habei
ACCCAAAGGGTTAAACCCATTCACCGATAAGGGACATGCGAGTGAGACTACAATTTACAAAAGCGCAGATATCTTAACTTTACCTCTTGACCGCCGATGCCGATACCACCTGGCAACCCCCCCCCCCTCCCCCTCCCCCTCCCCCCCCCCCGGCCAAAAAAACAACAAAAACAAAACAAAAACACACACACACACAAAAAAAAAAAAAAAACAAATGCGTACCTATGCGCCGTTTTCCAGGAAATCTGTTGTACATATCAGTCAAAGGGGCGAATAGTAGATTAAGACTAGTCATAATCTAATCTCACGTTCTTTTAATTGTGATTTTTTTCTGAACACTTCTGATTTCGTAATATTGTCTTTCTTATTTTTTAAGCTTTAAAACTCGGAAGACAAAAAGAAAAAGTCATTTGGGGGGGGGGGGGGGGATGAAAATAAAGGGGGTGGGGGTGGGTGGGGGCAAGGGGGTAGGGGGCGGGGGGGAGTCATGGGGGCTCATGAGGATTTATGTCTCTTGTTAGTCTCCTGTGTTCTCGAGGACTATTTTGGTACAAGTTCCACTGCGTTCTTCACGCGAATGTCGGTCTGTATGCAGTCGATTAAGACGCAAAATTCGTCAACTCAAAGCAAAGGGGTTACGTCGATAACTCTATCTATGGTGTTCGCTCATGAGTCATTAACTATTGCTGTCTTCCGGACTGACAGGAATGACGTACTAGAATTTATGCACGTGTATTTTAATTCGGACTATACCGTAAGCATAATACGAATATTGTAATTGTGTGTGTGATTTTTAGATTTTTCTTGACTGCACGTTTGAAAATTGTACTAATGATGATGGTGTTAATGTTGATGATGACGTTATTATTATAAATATTTCATTGCGACATTTCTTCCTCCGCACACTGCGTGTCAATACTCGTGTTTCATAAAAGTTTCATGTCATCAGTAATGAAGCACTAATATCACGAACTTGTGCACGTGCTTTTGTACCTTAGTCTATATATATGTAAAAGTATTACGATAATTTAGAATTTGAAAGTGCATGCGTGTACATTCTGTATCTATTTTGACGCACTACATTCTCACACGTAATTTATGTTTTGTTACCTAGTTACCTGTTACCTGGGCATTCCCCTGAAGAAGCCCTCGCTGAAAGGGCGAACATTTGTGCATAGAATAAATGTGTAACTCCCCCTAAACTACGTGGTGTATGTGGATCCTTTCTTCACATTTTAAGTATATATATATATATATATATATATATATATATATATATATATATATATATATATATATATATATATATATATATATATATATATATATATATATATTTGTTTTCCTCCCTACGTCACACGACCAGTAAATTTAGCGCAAACTGTACCATGTGACCGTGATATAAAAACCACTGTAGCGAAAAATGGCGGACGTTTTATAGCCCTCTCGATGACGCGTTACGACCTCGTTTTCGAGTCTTGATAGCAACTCGGTTCGACAAAATAGCAGAAAAAAACGCACTAAAGTAGTCCTATTTGACGTAATACACATCATCTGCCTTATGTTTTACGACATGAGGAGCCAACTAAACAATATTTCACCACTAATTACATAGCGCAAACAGCAAAAGCCTTCCACCGAGACATTTTCAAAGTTCGGGAAACCACGGAACAAAAATAGCTTCCGAGTTTTTTTTTTAACCAATCAGAAACAATCCTTGCAAACCGGCAAGCCAGGCACTGTCGTCTGCTCAAACACCAACAGGCAACATGCCACAATTTCACCAAAGCACAGAGCAACAAATTCAAGAACTAAAACGAAAATACACACCCAGCAACACTATACACAAAGCACGCTATTGCCAAATTTTCACGTCACTCAATGCGGGACTATCTGAAGAAAATCATCTCCCGAATTTTCGAAGACTATCTGACATCATGTCTACGCTGTAAAATAAAATCGTACCTTAAAATCCATCAGTCTCAGCACTAGTCCTGCTGTTAACAACGAGCGTTTTGTTTTGGTATTCCTTTTTTCAGATATCCCAACACACATGACACTTTAGGATATAACAACGACAATCTGCTGCACACTCCAAGCCATCCCCTTCTGTCATCTTGAATCTAAAAGCACGAGGCACCATGCTAACTTGCACAAGCTGTCACATCAGTAGTCAAATGCCGATCGCTTCATCAAAAAGTTCTTAATTTTTCTGAATCACACAGCAGTCAAAAAGCACTGTCACTGTAATACTTTAACGACCTTTTGTAGACATTGCAGCTTGAATCATTCTGTACACAAGCCAAGATTAGCTTTTTACTCGCGAAAACAAGACTTGCGCTCCTGACACGGAATCATGTGCTACGTCACAGTCTGGGAATCCCCGGCAGAACATGTATATTCAATGGTGTCACCTATCCGCCACAGAAGCGGCCGTCTTCATAAACCGGATTTTTTCTAAACAATAAACGGAGGAAGGAAAACAAATACGTTATTGGTCGGAGGGGTTCGCTACACGGACCTTTGTAGGCCTTCGGGAGGTCAAAGGAATCATTGTACCCCTCAGGCCTTCGGCCTTCGGGGTACAATGATTCCTTTGACCTCCCTCAGGCCTACAAAGGTCCGTGTAGCGAACCCCTCCGACCAATAACTTATAATATATATATATCCGGGCAGTGGGCAGATGTTCACATCTGCACGGGACATAGACGACCCCGCCCTCCACGAGTCGCCTGCTGCCTTGCAGGCCTGGCCGCTTGGCTGCGGAAAGGCTAAGGGAGGAAACCCCTGACATCAAAGCCCCCGTGTCTCCGGGGAAGGCTTTTGAGCCAGAGACTAGGACAAGGACAGTCTGATATAAAACCTACGACCCGAGGACCTCGATGCCATCGTCCCAGCTTGCTAGGCCATGGCAGATGAACCAAGGGTTTAAAGGGTGGGGCCAGTACTGCGCACACTGCACTCCACCAAAAAGCTCCACCGCGCAGGGCAGGCTTTAGGAAACGGTCCACACGGGACCGAATGACACCTGGACCATTACCAAGTGATCCTGGTAGCGACGGTAGCGACGGGCGAGGGGCGAAACGGCAGGTGAAAGATGTCACTGGAAGCCGCAGTCTCAAACCTGCATGCAGGCGGTTCAGGATATTGGTCGCCTGATGTTGACCTGGGGATGACAACATCACTCGGCACACCCTGAACGACCAAGCAGCCTTCTCTAGGGACAGCACTGCTTGCTCCACACGGAGAGGGGCCTAGAAAAGGTGGCCTAACCAAAGCTCGTCCCCTCGCAACCCCAGTTGGCTAGCCGCTGTCAACGGGCATCTTCTCCTGCGGTCAAAAAACAAGAAAGAATAACGGATCCACTCTCATGACGACCACGACCGGACTCAACGTAGCATGCTGGAACGTCCGAACCATGCTCGACAAAGCAGACAGCGGACGCCCTGAACGTCGCTCCGCCCTCATTGCCCATGAATTGCGGAGGTTAAACATCGACATCGCCGCGCTCAGCGAAGTACGCCTTCCGGACGAAGGCAGCCTCCAAGAACTTGGTGCTGGGTACACCCTCTACTGGTCAGGCAGGCCTGCATCAGAAAGACGGCTTTCAGGCGTGGGTTTCATGGTCAAGACATCCATTGCGACTAAGCTGGAAAACCTACCAACGGGCCACTCAGACCGCATCATGTCCATGCGCCTCCCACTGAGACACCAGCAGCACGTCACCCTTCTCAGTGTGTACTCCCCAACCCTCCTGGCAGAGCCTGCTGAAAAGGACAAGTTTTACACTGACCTGCGCAGCCTCCTACAGAGTACCCCTGCAGACGACAAAGTCATCATCCTTGGCGACTTCAACGCCAGAGTGGGCCAGGACTCTGAAGCCTGGAAAGGAGTCCTCGGCAAGCATGGCGTGGGGAACTGCAATGACAATGGCCGCCTACTGTTGGAGTTCTGTGCGGAGCAGCAACTGGTCATCACCAACACTACTTTTCAGCAAAAGGACAGTCGAAAGACCACCTGGATGCATCCTCGCTCCAAACACTGGCACCTTATCGACTATGTCCTAGTGCGTCAGAGGGACCGCAGTGACGTCCTCCTCACCAGAGTGATGCCCAGCGCAGAGTGCCACACTGACCACCGCCTTGTCCGCTGCAAACTCAGGCTCCACTTCAAGCCAAATCCCAAGAAATGGGGGCCCCCCAAGAAAAAGCTTGATGTTGCCAGCCTTCAGCGTGACGATGTGAAAGCTGCCTTTCAGACAGATTTACAGCGCAGGCTCAAAGACACAGCGGACCCAGTAGACTCCTCCCCTGAAACACTTTGGGAACAACTGAAAACTGCTATTGCAAAATCCTCTGCAGAAGTCTTGGGTTTCGCCAGAAAGAAGAACAAAGACTGGTTTGACGAAAACGATGTAGAGATCCAGGAACACCTAGCAAAAAAAAAGAGCCGCCCATCAGGCCCACCTAGCCCAGCCTTCCTGCCCTGTGAAGAAGTCTGCCTTCCGCCTCGTCTGCAGCAGTCTCCAGCGCAAGCTCAGAGATCTCCAGAATGAGTGGTGGACCAGACTTGCACAGAGGACCCAGCTTTGTGCTGACAATGGTGACTACAGGGGCTTCTACGAAGCACTGAAAGCAGTGTATGGCCCCAGGCGCCTGGTACAAAGTCCCCTGCGAAGCGCGAATGGCCAGACACTCCTCACAGATAATACCTCCATCTTGAACCGCTGGTCGGAATACTTTCAGAGCCTCTTCAGCGCTGAGCGCACTGTTCAAGAAGCAGTCGTCCTACAAATCCCACACCTCCCAGTAAAGGTTGAATTGGACGAACCGCCCACCGCTGAAGAGACCCTCACAGCCATCCACCAGCTCAAGAGTGGCAAAGCAGCAGGCATTGATGGAATACCGCCAGAGATCTGGAAAAATGGAGGCACAGCACTGCACAACAAGCTCCATGACCTCTTTCTCTGCTGCTGGGAGGAAGGAACACTACCAAAAGATCTCCGTGATGCAGTCGTTATCACCCTGTACAAGAACAAAGGCGAGAAGTCTGACTGTTCCAACTATCGGGGAATTACCCTGCTGTCCATTGCTGGGAAAATCCTTGCAAGGCTGCTCCTGAATCGGCTGGTACCTGCCATCGCTGAAGACCAACTCCCAGAGGGCCAGTGTGGCTTCAGAGCAAACAGGAGCACCACCGATATTGTCTTTGTGCTGAGACAGCTACAGGAGAAGTGCCGCGAGCAGAACAAAGGGCTGTACGTAACATTTGTCGACCTAACAAAAGCGTTCGACACTGTGAGCAGGCAAGGCATGTGGCAGATCCTGGAGCGACTTGGCTGTCCCCCAAAGTTCCTCAACATGATTGTCCAGCTACACGAGGACCAGCAAGGCCAGGTCAGACTCAACAATGACCTCTCAGAACCATTCCCTATTCTCAACGGCGTAAAGCAGGGCTGCGTGCTGGCACCGACCCTCTTCACCATCTTTTTTAGCATGATGTTGAAGCAGGCCACAGTGGACCTCGATGATGACGATGCAGTGTACATCAGGTATCGTCTCGATGGCAGCCTGTTCAACCTCAGACGACTGCAGGCCCACACGAAAACCCTAGACCAACTGATTCGTGAGCTGCTTTTTGCTGATGATGCTGCCCTCGTTGCACACACAGAGAGAGCCCTGCAGCGCATCACGTCTTGCTTCGCAGATGCTGCCCAGCTCTTTGGACTCGAGGTCAGTCTGAAAATGACAGAGGTCCTCCATCAGCCGGCACCCAAGACAGTGTATCGCCCTCCTCACATCACCATTGGCGAGTCTGAACTAAAGTCAGTGCACCAGTTTACTTACCTTGGCTGCATTATCACGTCGGACGCCAAGCTGGACAAGGAGCTTGACAGCAGGCTGGCAAAAGCGAACAGCGCTTTCGGGCGACTTTTCAAGCGGGTGTGGCACAATCAACAGCTGAAAACAGGCACCAAGATCAGCGTGTACAGAGCTGTGGTCCTCACCACCCTGCTGTATGGTTCCGAGTCCTGGGCCCTCTACCGCAGCCAACTACGACTCCTCGAACGCTTCCACCAGCGCTGCCTGCGTACCATCCTCAGCATTCACTGGAGTGACTATGTCACCAACGTCGAGGTCCTTGAACAGGCCGAAACTGTGAGCATCGAGGCTTTGCTGCTGCGGACACAGCTCCGCTGGGCGGGGCATGTCTCCAGGATGGAGGATCATCGCCTACCAAAGATCACCCTGTTCGGCGAGCTTGCTACTGGACACCGTGACAGAGGGGCACCAAAGAAGAGATACAAAGACTGTCTCAAGAAGTCACTTAGTGCCTGCCAAATCGACCACCACCAGTGGTCTTCGCTTGCTGCGGACCGTGACACCTGGCGCTCCACCATTTACAAGGCAGCTGTCCCCTTTGAGGACTCTCACAGAGCTAGCCTTAAGGACAAGCGGCTCAGGAGAAAAAACAGAGATGCCGCAACTCAGAACCCTGCCCATACCTTCCCCTGCAGCCACTGCGGTCGAACCTGCCTGTCTCGGATTGGCCTCCGCAGCCACGAACAAGCCTGCAGACGTCGTGGGCAACTCCTATAAAATCTTCGTTCGTGAAGTCAAGCCAAGATATATATATATATATATATATATATATATATATATATATATATATATATATATATATATATATATATATATATATATATATATATATATATATATATATATATATATATATATATATATATATATATATATTCTTTACTTTTAACAAAGGCGTCGCCCAAAGCCAAAAAATGCACTCAATCAGAATAGCTCCAAGGGACGTAATTTTTCATTAAATTCTGAGAATGCTGTGCTAATGCCATGGGATTCCAGGCTGGTAAGCTTGCATTGTGTCATCAGGACATCAGCTGCCCTTTTGTGACTGCATCGCTTATTAGATCTTTTGAGTCTTCCACTGAACACCTACTACATAAAGCAATAGGGACTACCCCCCAGGCGCCCCGCCATCCGCTGGAGAATATGCAGTCCTCCCCCCGAGGGAGGAAGATAGAAAATATTCCCAAACAGACATTGGACCTTCTGAGTAGATTTACAGTTTTTGCCGCCTACAACCGGTTTCGCCCCAAGGGGGGGGGGGGGGGGGGGGGGGGCTCTTCGGGTAGGCATACGGCGTAACCTGAAATTGCAAACACGACGCATGTACTAGAAGCCGCCTCCAGAATTTACTGGTAGCACCACTAGTACACCGTGGATTGCATCCCTAAAGCTTTATGAGGTGTTGCAGTGGAAGAAGACACTACTTATATATAAGTACCTAAAGCCAAAAAATGCACTCATTCAGAATAGCTCCAAATTTATTGAAAAATTACGTCCCTTAGAGCAATTACGAGTGCATGTTTTGGCTTTGGGTGAAGCCTTTGTTATAAGTAAAGAATAATTGCACCACAAAATTGCCTAGGTGTTGCCTTTTTAAAATTAGTTTGTCTTCTTCCACTGCAACACATCATAAAGCTTTAGGGATGCAATCCGCGCTTTACTAGTGGTGCTACCTGTAAAGTCTGGAGGCGGCTTCTAGTACATGCGTTGTGTTTGCAATTTTAGGTTACGCCGTATGCCTACCTGAAGAGCCCCCCCCCCCCCCCCCCCCCCCCCGGGGCGAAACCGGTCGTGGGCGGCAAAAACTAAAATCGATTCAGCAGGTCAAAGATCCGTTTTGGAATATTCATGCACTAGCCTCCCCTCTCGGGGGGAGGACTGGTTATTCTCCAGCGGATTGCGGGGCGCCTGGGGGTAGTCCCTATTGCTTTATGCAGTAGGTGTTCAGTGGAAGGATAAAAAAAAATAGGTCTGTCATTCCTTTTCTCCCACTACCCTTTCTTTCTAGATCTCGTGAGCGATGCAGTCATAAAAAGGGCAGCTGATGTCCCGATGACACAATGCAAGCTTACCAGCCTGGAATTCCATGGCGTTAGCACAGCAAGAGCAATCTCAGAATTTATTGAAAAATTACGTCCCTTGGAGCTATTCTGATTGAGTGCATTATTTGGCTTTGGGTGACACCTTTGTTATAAGTAAAGTATATATATATATATAATATATATATATATATATATTATATAATATATATATATATAATATATATATATATATATATATATATATATATATATATATATATATATATATATATATATATATATATATATATATATATATACTTAAAAATGTGAAGAAAGGATCCACAAACACTACGTAGTTTAGAATGAATACCTATATATATGGGTGGCGTTTGCATATATATAGGTATTCATACTCATGAGCAAAAGAAATGCGACATTTTGCGTTATTGGAATTTAGTGTTTCCTTTGATTAAAAAAATGTCGCATTTCTTTTGCTCGTAAATATAGTTTCAGACACTCACGATGGGCGCACTTGGCGTCGAAGGTGAAGAAGATGGAATCCACGGACCCAGCAACCTGTGGCGTGCTGGCGCACGCTGTGCTGTTGAAGAGGGGCACAGCTTGTGACAGTACACACTGGCCGATCTGAACCTCGGCACTGAAACAACCCAACAAACACTGAACTAGCCAGCAAAGCAAAACAAGCCGCGCTTCGTAAAATAACAAGGGCAAAGCGGTTCACAAAACAAACAAAGAATCACCCTTCGCACGAAAAACGACAAACCGCTTATTAGACAAAACGGAGAGAAATGTATACGAGTATCTCATTCAGAACGACAAAGTGTAGTGCCTGATTAGCACTGTGTAGAACTTGGGCAGGAAACGGTACACTAAATTGCTTCATAGGAATCATCGCGACAATTAAAGAAAACAAAACCCGCTGGCAGCCAAAGGGTTTGTGAGTACAGAAAACCATGACTTGTGTTGAATTTGGGGAGAAAATTGAAAGCAACATTTCGACTCGCGGAGCTATCTTCTTTTTTTTTTTCAAACGCCAAACCCATACGTACACAAGTTTCAAACGCCAAACCCATACGTACACAAGTTTCAAACGCCAAACCCATACGCTTTTCTGTTTTGTTTGAATACATAGACCCTTTAAAATCAAACGTACACAAGTACACTTCTATTCAAATGAGATGCGTAGCATGGTGTACTCAGTGTGCTTAGCATCTCATTTGAATTGAAGTATCCTTGTGGCGTACTCCCAGAGTGCTGTCTGGGGAGTAATATTGAGGTTTTGTTTGCAACGAACGTCCCCCAACAACAAACGAAAGCGAAGCGCAAAAAGCACAGACAATACTGCAAGCATCTCCAAGAGGCATAGATCCTCATGAGCCCGGAGGACTCATGAGGATCTATGCCTCTTGGAGATGTTTGGAGTGTTGTCTGTGCTTATGATCGGATCCGGTTTATCTGCTGTGATTTTTCGCTCTCGATCGTTCTTGGTATCGTTCGTTGCAAAAACAAAAAAACCCCCCCCCCCAAAAAAAAAACCCGAAACCTGACTACTCCGTAGTAAACGGTACGGGTTTCTCGTGCATCAGTAGTAATGAAACGGAAATGACGTTTTCGTTCACTTACGCGCACACTTTGTCCTTGAACCCTGCCTCGTCAGCCGGTTTCTGCCCGTTGGCGCTGCTGCCGTTGGTGGCGAACCACAGAAAGTTAGCGTCGTTGATGCCGGCACCGTTCGTGCACGCTTTGAGGATTGCCTGCACCTGCTGGGTGCACGGGCTGGTCTGCCCCATCACGTGGTGTGATGTCATCGCCAGAAGAATGGCGGCTGAAGAAAAGCATGACTTGAAAGTGAAGTTTGATTCTTTATTTATTTTTTTTCATTAAAATATATATATATATATATAAGCATAAAGACTGCTCTAGGCACGCAGTAAAAGAAACAGTGTTTATTTTTTTCGGCTTCATCCAGTTTATTCTGGTTCTCCCCGGTTCCGTTCAGATCAGTTCAGTTCAATCCAGGTTAGATTTACTTTCCTTCACTTCAAATGTGACGCCACTCAAATGTAACGCCAC
>BTPG01000001.1:212510306-212522806 GCA_036245525.1 Semisulcospira habei
TGATACTGATGACAGATCATCATAACAAAATGTCATGAAAATGTCCAGTTTTATTCTCGAACGAACAGTTTGTGGAAGCATTGGGTACGGCCTACATCAATAGAACAGTGATATCATGGGAAAAAAACCGCACACACGCACACACACGCACACACGCACGCACGCACACTCACAGGCACAAACGCACGCAGGCACACAAGCACGCACGCACGCACGCACGCACACACACACACACACACACACACACACACACACACACACACACACACACACACACACACACACACACACACACACACTTTTACATATGGGGAACGTGGAAATTCCCCACGAGGCCTACAACTAATGTCAGCTGGCATGCACCAGATCATCATGGGGAAAACAGTGCAACACATTGTATCAGCATTAGAGATACCTTTAGAATAAGCGCTTAACAAATCGCCTTTATTATTATATTATTATTGTTATTATTGTTATTATTGTTAATATTTATTATTATTATTATTATTATTATTATTATTATTATTATTATTATTATTATTATTATTGTTATTATTATCATTATTTTTTTTTAAATTATTATTATTATTATTATTATTATTATTATTATTATTATTATTATTATTATTATTATTATTATTATTATTATTATTATTGTTATTATTATTATTATTATTATTATTATTATTATTATTATTATTGTTATTATTTATTATTATTATTATTATTATTATTATTATTATTGTTGTTGTTGTTATTATTGTTATTGTTATGTTATTATTATTATTATTATTATTATTATTATTATTATTATTATTAAAGGATCAAGTCTCAATCGAGTCTTGCGTGTTAGCACGACTCCGTTAAGTCTTGGGCCCTTTAAATACTAAAGTCACCTGATCACACTTAAGCATCAAACTACGGACAACTCACTCCTGGACTGACTGACTATGATAACTAAAGAGTCGTGCCTGGTAGGTTTAGCGCTTGTGCACGCGCTGAACTAATCACACCAAACCCGGCAACCCGTTCCCCGCCTGTGGTCGCAGAGCGTCCATTTGAAATCTTTGTCCGTTCAACACCACACAGCCCAACTGTCCGAGGAACACGGATACAAAACAGTGCCGGAAACAGGCGTAGATCCTCATGAGCCCTAGCAACTACGGGGGCGCATGAGGATCTATGCCTCTTGCAGTTGGTTCGCGCTCACCTTTTCTCCACAGTAAAAAATGTTAATTATCTGTCACGGCTGATCGTTGTATGACTGACATCGCTGCAGGCACTTTATGCACACAAGTGAGGGAATGGCACGACCTCTATCACCCGAAGCCCGCTGTGTACTCGACATTAACTCCCTATAACTAATCACTCAAAAGTAGTGTTGGACGAGTTTGGCACGTAGAAGTTCAACATCTCTCAAATGGCTGTGGAGCTAAAAAATGAGCATGATAGTTCAAGGGTGGTGCCAGAATAGCTTGGCGCCATAGGCGCCAAGCTATTCTGGCACCACCCTTGAACTATCATGCTCGAATTTTGATAGTCTATCTTGAAGGAAATTAACTGACCACCTCCACGACATGTGATGTGTCAAACGGACCGTCAATTAGTCATGAGGGCCACAGAACTGACACACAGACATAACGGTCTTCCTGTTTCCTGGTAGGATCAGTAGAGTAGGAAATTGTTCGGATGAGGTATGGCAAAAACAAAAGGGCCTTACCATAAAAGATATCTCATCTGTGGATTCTCATTTAGGAGCAACTTCTATTCCTGCACATTTTTTTCCACCAGCGTTTTAAATATTTTTTAAATTAATTTTCGGTGAGACTAGTTTCAAAAGGCTAAGAGAGGAGGAATTGATTGAATGATTAGTTCGGGGGTTAACCCTTTCTCTGTCACTGTACGTACGTGTTGTTTCTGAAACCTTTGGTTTATTCAACGACCAAAAGCCAACACCGTCCCAGAAACAGGGATACACACTGGTCTCAACAAGAGGCACAGATCATCATGAGCCCCGCAGTCACACTAACTTACCGCAATCACGGGGGCTCATGAGGACCTATGTCTCTTGCAGTTGGATCATGTTCATTTTTTTTTCTTCAGCAGTGAAGGGTTTAACGTCCACGGCACCGGAGTGATAATGGACGGCCCTGTGAAGCGGTTTGTTGGCGGGGCGGGGACTCGAACTAACGACCCGGCTGTTCCCTTCTCTCTACTGATTTGCTCATCGGACTCAATCAGCGGAGGGACTCATTGAAGATTCGCCGCATATGAATTCTCGGCATAAATCCGGGTATCCGACTGCAGCACGCCTCCAATGTGTTAACCCTTTGCGTGTCGTTTTTTGATTCGCGATGATTACTACAGATTTCTGGGTGTTGTTATTACTACAGGAATCATCGCGACAACAAACCGCTACCGACACGCAAAGGGTTAAATGTTATGGTCTAATTAGTCTGAGATTTCTAGGAACAGCCGAGGGATGTTATGCCACAGGCTTGACAGTCACATTTATGGTCAGGATTAGCTAAATGGTGTATGGCCGCGTCGCGGGCACCCACATCACTGTTGGCAGTAACATGTTTATAGCTCGCGTTGTGCCTTTGATATCACCCGCTCAATCTGCCATTAACTCATATCATACTAAGGCCAAAAGCTTCAAATCTGTATACTGCCATATGCAAGCTACATTATTGTACTTACAGATAAGGATATAGACCAATGGCTTTAGTTCAAGGGTCGTGCCAGAATAGCTTGGCGCCTAGAGGCGCCAAGCTATTCTGGCACCACCCTTGAACTATTTTAGTCAAACTTATTTCACACGCTGGTGTACTCCGAATGATAAGGGTTAAACAAAATCTGAATTCATTGAAATATCATGGTCATTAACCCTTTCGTACATGCAGCCACTGGTACTGTTTACAGGATCGGAGACTGTGTGCACAACGGGGTTCAAGTACTCAGAACATCCCAACGAAAGAAAAACCACGCTCAGAATAACAGTTACAACACATAATTATCACCCATTACAGCCTGAGCTTGATTTTGTCAAATTGGCTTTTTGTCCTATGAAGGCTACATTACAGATTAGGAGATAGATCAACTGTTTTAGATCAAGGGTGGTGCCAGAATAGCTTGGCGCCACCCTTGAACTATCGGTAAAATTTATTTCAAGAAATTTGTGTATCAGGAGGAAAGGGGTTAATTAATATTTCAAAATAGACGCACAAACAAGCGCACAATTTGCTGCATATATTTGATGAAGGAAATATTAATACATTGTGTTGTAACTGTCTTTCTAAGCGTAGGAAGCCCCAGCAGAGAGGCAGCAGGTTTACTTCTCGACTAAAGAAGATTGGTAGTGCATTACAATTTTGTCTGCATTTCCCTTGTGAAAATTTGAAAAAATAATACATCGTATTGTCCGTGTCCTTCCGAGCTTGGTTTTTTTTCCCCTGAGAATTTGTTTTAACTTATTCAGTCCCGTCACACCACACAGCAAGACATGGATCGACCATGATAGTTCAAGGATGGTGCCATGGCACCACCCTTGAACTATCATGCTCGATCCGTCTTTAGAATTACAATTCAGTCCTTCAGAGGGCAACTTGGGACTCGTGAGATTTTAGCGTTGATGCATATTTGCTTGATGGATGAACCTGATCACCTGATTACGTGATGAAATCGTGGTAATTAACCTATGACCAGACGAATTATGATCCGTTGCATGAATTTACCTAAAGGACGTGGAGTAGGAAGATTTCTATGAGAGGTAGTGCCCACTGTCCGTAAAGTGTAGGTGTACAGAATGTGGTGACTCGTTAATTTATTGTTGACCATAACAGACCACAACCGGGTTTAACGTTGATAGATATGTTGTACTGACGAGCAAAAAACAACTGGGATCATCCCAGTGATGTCGCATTTCTGTTGCTCGTCATTGTAGCATTTAAACGTGGATCAATCATCCCAGCGTTAAGCTGTACTAATTATGCCTAGTGGGTCTGTGGCAGACGACAAAGGTAAGGAAGCGAAGCCGTCAAAAGGAGACAGTTGTCTCCCTTGTCATCTTGATCTTTTACCTCGGCCCGCTTGAATTTTTCGAGACACGCTGCTCCTCAAAAGGACATATTTGAAGCTTTGAGTGTATAGTAACATCAAAAGGACAGATTTGAAGCTTTGAGTGTATAGTAACGTTTGCTTTTTACTTTGAAGTTTTGTCAACAGGCGGGGAATCACTTACTTCCTGGAAGGAGGGGGAGGGGGGGGGGGGGAGGAGGAGGAAGGGTTTCTAACTTTGTTTGAGACATTCAGCCTGACAGGAAAGGCCCTCAGATGCCAGTGGCCGAGTAGCCGAAAATTCAAAAAGCGGTGCTGGGAATGGGGTGGAGGTTGGGGGGGGGGGGGGTGTAGAAGGGGGGAAGGAGGTGGCGGGGGGGGGGGGGGGGGGGGTATAATAATTACGGTATTTATAATGCGCTTATCTTATAATAATTATAACTCTAAGCGCGCACTCACAACTCGCACACGCATGCGCACGCTTTAGACAGTGACTCACGTACCACAAAGAGTGAAAAAACATTACGCCGGTCAGCTTGGGGTGGGGACTGTGGTGATATAGTGCTAGAACTGTTGAAAGAGGTGAGTTTTGAGGGCAGACTGGAAGGAGGAGCGAGAGTGTTTCTGACGGAGAGAGAGTGGGAGAGTGTTCCAGGTGGATGGACCGTAGACGGAGAAGAAGCGGGGGCCGAAAGTGCTGAGTTTGGTGCGGGGGATGAGGAAGCGGAGAGGGTCGGAGGCGGAGCGGAGGGAGCGGGAAGGAGTGTAGGGGTGAAGTAAGTTGGAGAGATAGGTAGGAGCTTAGTTGTTCAGGGATTTGTAGCAGAGAGACAAAACCTTGTATTGGATGCGTTGGCGGATGGGGAGCCAGTGAAGGAGCTTGAGCAGGGGAGTGATGTGGTCGGATTTTTTTCTTTCTGAGGACGAGGCGGGCAGCATTGTTCTCACACTGGACGTGCTGGAGAGTGAGAGTGGTAGAGTGAGGAAGGCCGGAAAGGAGAGAGTTGCAGTAGTCGATGCGAGATAAGATGAGAGAGACAGCGAGTTTGGTGGCAGCTTCGGTAGTGAGGTATTTTCTGATCTGACTGATGCGGCGAAGGTGGAAATAACATGCCTGGGCCGTGGCGGAGACGAAGCTGGTCATGGAAAGAGAGGAATCGAGGATAACGCCAAGATTCTTGACCGAGTCAGAGAGGGAGATGAGGGTGCTGTCGAGTTAAAGATGTAGAGGGGGAGGGAGCTGGGAAAGTTTCTGGCGAGTGAGGGGGAGGGGGCAATTCCTTTTGCACCTTTTCACCACCCGCCAAAATATCGAAAGCTGGAGAAGGTGGCGGTTTGGGGTGAAGTGGGGTAGAGGTGAGGGTGCGTGTGTGTTTGTGTGTGTGTGTGTTTGTGTGTGTGTGTGTTTGTGTGTGTGTGTGTGTTTGTGTTTGTGTGTGTGTGTTTGTGTGTGTGTGTGTGTGTGTGTGTGTGTGTGTGCGTGTGTGTGTGTGTGTGTGTTTGTGTGTGTGTGTTTGTGTGTATGTGTGTTTGTGTGTGTGTGTGTTTGTGTGTGTGTGTGTTTGTGTGTGTGTGTTTGTGTGTGTTTGTGTGTGTGTGTGTTTGTGTGTGTGTGTGTGTGTGCGTGTGTGTGTGGGAGGGGGGGGGAAGACGTCTATATATATATATATATATATATCTTTAACACACACTTCTTCCACGCAGATTTACAGAAGAATGCGCGTAGGAGGACGTACATTATTTTGTTTCTACAATCTGTGTTCACTGAACGACCACAGCCGTCCACACAACATGGACATAATGTGGTCTCAGCAAGAGGCATAGATCCTCATCAGTCTCTGCAGTCGCGGGGGCTCATGGGGACATACGCCTCTTGCTGATAGATCGCGTTCACTTTTTGTCGGCATTGAAGGCGTTAATATAGCGTTTTAACTCATTCTACCCCAAGACCGAAATCCCCAAATGTTGCCGTTGTCCTCTGAAGACTGCGTTGCAGTGCAGGACACAGATCGACCATGATAGTTCAAGGGTGATGCCAGAATAGCTTGGCGCCCATAGGCGCCAAGCTATTCTGGCACCACCCTTGAACTATCATGGTCGATCCTTACCTTGCTGTGGTGTGTCTGGGGTAGAATGAATTAAAGTATTTAAGTATTTTTGATCCAGAAACCCCCCCCCCTCTCTCCGCTCCCCTAGACCCCCCCCTCCACGGGCAATGTTATGAAACAGGAAGTACAACACAAAATGTATTTCACTTGCGAACACATTGAGCATTTTCAGGATTCTGTGCAATTAACACACGTGATCATCAAAATTCGTAACATACTGTACTGTTTGTCTGTACATTCCTGCTGTGTTTTTTGTTGTTGTGAAGGCTGGATGACTTTAAAAAAAAAACGACCAGAAAAGTCGGCCAATGTTTTGATGGCAAAAATGCTTATAACACGTGACTCATTTGATAGATTTCACGCCCGAGGTTATAAAGCAATTAGGACAGATTTCCATCAAAGTGAATAAAAACGTTGAATGCATGGGGATGAAAAAGACGATGGGAGCAGTATCTTGTCCACCAACAGTCTGTCACCTGTTTTTGTTGGTCAAAAGTGTCACCAGTTTTGCTGGACCAACGTGTTTCAAAGCTCAGAAACTGTGAAAAAACATAAATTGACCCTCTCTCACGAAGCCAGTCTTAACTCGCAGGGAGCCAATCAGCACTACACGCAGCAATATGTGGTGGGGGTCAATCTGGGTCATTTTCACTTTTTTGCATAAATGTATCCTACATACACCAAAGTATCGTATGTTTAAAATCTTTATCATGAAAAATGCCATTAAATAGGTTAAAAATGATTTTAAAAGTCTGAGCTTGGCCCCAATTATGCTGCACACAGAAACTTCACAGGCTGTTTTCTCAAAATGGCCGCCGGAGGCTTTAACAACTTTAAACACTAACAACTTCTACAATTTTTGCACTACAGCATACAGTCATATATCACAGTAATCAGCAAACATGGTAGTTTTCAGAAATGTATACATGTTAAAACATCCACAATGCGGGTTTAAACTGATTTTGTGTGAGAGGGTCACATAAATATGGAGTAGGTTCAATGCGGAGGTCTATTGTAATGTAAAACCGCGGCCTGGTGCACGTGGTTTTAACCCCTTCCCTGCCGCTGTACGTACATTTCTGTTTGAAAAATCTTGGTTCGTTCAACACCCCGAGTTGACGACGGAACACACATATGTGTGCCCCAAGCAAAGCTCCGTTGCCGACGGGACGCACACATATGTGCGCTGGCCTAGTTTCCCCATTGCCAATACCGGCAGTATGGTCTAAGGGAAGCAATCTACTATAATATGTCAAGCACTCATTTCTTTACTTGTAGAGTGACTTTTCTTGTTTGTATGGGCTGAAACCAACGAATTAGAAGCTCTAATACAAAACGTCCCCATGTGCAAAAAAAAAAAATGGCGGATTTTGGTGTAAAAACTTTTATGTGTGAAGAAACTTTTATGTTGTGCCTTTCTTTCTGGATTATTTACTGGTGACACACTAGAATATGTCTCTGGAATGCTAGGTGAGTGTAATTTTCACACTCTGGCTAACTAATACACTAACAGCATGTTCAGTTTCAGTGGAACCCAGTGTGAAACTGTTTTTGATTTTTGGCTTCTTACCCCATCTTCTTTATACACCTGTAAAATCTTAACATTACAAAATATTTTCTTCAGCATAGTGTCTACGAGTTCACCTTGAATTGCTTTTTCCACTGATACCAAATATGTTGGGGTATGATAAGATTTTTACAACAGACAAGGCCAATGAAATTTGTCAAAATTACTACGGTAGCAGGGAAAAATCAAGTTGGCAGACTACGGTGGCAAAAGGTTAAAACCGTCCAAGAAACATGACACAAATTAGTCTCAGCAAGAGACATAGATCCTCATGAGCCCCCGCAGTCGCGGGGGCTCATGAGGATCTATGTCTCTTGCACTTGGATCGTGTTGACGTTTGCTCGGTGGAGAAGGGGTTAACCAGCCGACGCGGACTGTGGTGTTGCAGACTTCGTTAATTCAACACAAAAAACCAACAGAAAACCCTAGCTGTCCTAGGAATATGAAATAATAACTAATACATAGTTCTTGTATAGCGCTGTTCTCCAGGAAAACACTGGACTCACTGCGCATGCACAACAGCACACCATCTCTCTCAGACACACGCACGATTATACACTGCTTTAAACCACCCCATCTCTTCCCAAAGCATATGGATTGCAAGTGGTGTGATCCCCGCAAAGACGATTCTCAACCAAGAACGAAATGCGTTTAAAAACGACACGTACACGTACAACAAAATATATTAACCCATTCAGCCCGACGCACGTATTTCCCAAATTTTGAAGGCGTCATCTAACGACTATGCACCTGTTGCAGGAGATGGAACGAATATGACAATTCAAGGGTAGTGCCAGATCAGCTTGGCGCCTGTAGGCGCCAAGGTGATCTGGCACTACCCTTCAATTATCATGGTCGACCTATCTAATGCTGTAGTGAATGGGTTAAAATTTCGAAATTATAATTCATTGTGATGTATCCTTTTTAACCCGTTCAAAGTAAACCTGCATGTATGTATCTTCTCCAGCAAAGCAAAAAGATAACCTCTTGCCTCGCTGAAAAAAACAAAGATGTATATAGTCTATTTCTGTCTATGCCTATTTTGAAGAAGAAAAAAAAGTTTAAAACACCAAAATTTAATAATCTGTGTTGCATTTGTCCTTTCTACGCCTGTTTTTTTTTCTTAAGAGTTTAACCCCTTAACTACCGAGGATGTATGCCTCTCGCTGACACCACTTTGTGCCCATTGTTCACGGGACGACTGGAGCTCTTTGGCCTGGAACTGACACGGAGTTCAGTCTGTACAGTGTACTTAGAGCTCTTTGGCCTGGAACTGACACGGAGTTCAGACTGTACTGTGTACTCGGAGTTCAGACTGTACGGTGTACTTAGAGTTTGCAGTCAAGAGTTAACCCTTTGGCTGTCGGTTGTTGTCGCAATCAGTCCTGCAGCCAAAGTGGTATTCTTTTTGTCTCAGTGCATGCTCAATGCGTTAACCGCATCATAGCTGTAGGATGAGGCTGGGAGCCAGAGGGAGGGTGGGGGGGGGGGGGAAGTGGGGAGGGGTGGGTTACGGGGGTGGAGTGGGGGACGGGGTGGTGGGGGGTGGGGTGTGTTGGTCTCCCGTTTGGTCTTTTTTTTTTTGTTTTGTCGCAACGATTCCTGCCGCCAAAGGTTTTACTCATTTGTGTGTGTGTGTGTGTGTGTGTGTGTGTGTGTGTGTGTGTGTGTGTGTGTGTGTGTGTGTGTGTGTGTGTGTGTGTGTCTGTGTGTCGGTGCATGCTAAACGAACCATAGCTGTAGGGCCGTTTTCGGGTGAAAATAAACGAAATAAACATTGTGTTTATTTTCACCTGAAGGCGGCCCTAGGATTCAATATATCGTGTTCGCCTTCTGTGAATAGAGTCTACAGTTTTAAAACAAAGTTTGATTTTTTTTTCACAAAACAACACAATGAATACGCAATACAATGCTCGAGAACAATGAGGGAGCATTTGCTCAAAATGAAAGCAACAGTAACACCATCAAAAACAACAACAACAGTAACAACAACAAACACAAACACACGACAACTTCTATGGCAATAGCAACAACGACGTCAACGACGACGAGAACAACAACACATTGACAAAACAGAGACATCAAACAGTAAAGGTAGACACTTTGTCCAGAGAGGAACACTTTTTTAATTTCCAACACCAAATTAGTTCTCATGAGGCACGAATGTGACCATTTCCCCCAAACCCCAAATAGCAAGTGCAATATACGTAATCTCAAGGGTAGTGTCTGATCAAGCTTTCATCGTGGGCCACTTTGTCACGCTCTTCACCCCTTTACTGTGAGTGGAGGCAGATTGTGTTTTAGAAACCATTGAAAATTCAATGACAAAGATCTCCGACCGTCAATGGAAAATGGATATAAAGGGGTTTCAGCAAGAGGCATAGATCCTCATGAGCCCCCGCATTCGCGGGGGCTCATGAGGATCTATCCCTCTTGCAGATGGGTGATCTGCATTTTCTTTGCCAGTGAAGGGGTTAAAGGTATTTCCCTAGCAAACCCGAGGCAGCCTGGCGTGAAAGTACCAGATATATGGAAAGATGTGCTAATGTAGTACTGCCATTGAACTATCCTCTCCTACAGCCGTTACACAGTTGTGTGTCATGTGCGCCTCCCAAAGTTAACCCTTTGGGTGTCGGTAGCACTTTTTGTCGCGATGATTCCTGCAGGAATAAGGCAGCCAGGAAGTCCTGCAGGAATCAAGTCAGCCATTTAGTCCTGCAGGAATCATGTCAGCCAACCAGTCCTGCATGAATCATTTCAACAACCCAGTCCTGCATGAATATAGTCAGCCAGTCAGTCCTGCAGGAATCATGTCAGCCAGCCAGTCCTGCAGGAATCATTTCAACAACCCAGTCCTGCAGGAATATAGTCAGCCAGTCAGTCCTGCAGGAATCATGTCAGCCAGCCAGTCTTGCAGGAATCATGTCAGCCAGCCAGTCCTGCAGGAATATAGTCAGCCAGCCAGTCCTGCATGAATCCGTTCAATAACCCAGTCCTGCAGGAATCAAGTCAGCCAGTCAGTCCTGCAGGAATCAAGTCAGCCAGCCAGTCCTGCAGGAATCATGTCAGCCAGCCAGTCCTGCAGGAATCATGTCAGCCAGCCAGTCCTGCAGGAATCATGTCAGCCAGCCAGTCCTGCAGGAATATAGTCAGCCAGCCAGTCCTGCAGGAATATAGTCAGCCAGCCAGTCCTGCAGGAATATATTCAGCCAGCCAGTCCTGCAGGAATCATGTCAGCCAGTCAGTCCTGTAGGAATCACGTAAGCCAGCCAGTCCTGCAGGAATCATTTCAACAACCCAGTCCTGCAGGAATATAGTCAACCAGCCAGTCCTGCAGTAATCATCGCGACAAAACACCGCTACCGACACCCAAATGTTACTGTGATAAAGTGTCTAGTATTCAGTTGTAAACTTTCGACAGCCAAACGTTTAATAGGCACCCCATCTCTCTCCCTCCACCTCACCCACCGCAGAATCCTTCAGCTCAAAGTGTCAAATCAGCAGCCTCAATGCCGAGACGAATTCCCCGCAAAGAAAGAAACACACTTAGAAATGTCAGACACAACAAAATTTATTGAAAATGTGCCGTACTTCTTTTTTATAGGCGTATGTTTTGCTCTGTTGGGATTTTCTCTGCATTTTGGCCATTGCCAGTCATCTTGCATTTTTTCTACACAAACAAATTTTATCGAAACGTTGCAGCTAATATGACGGAGAAACCCAAGAATACACTGGGGTACGAAGCTCCGACCAACATCCCCGCCGCATTGTCGATGTAGCTGGTATCCTCGCCGCTCTGACTTTCAGCTTTCGTGACGTAGGGGACGGCCTCGCACACCTCCTTGCTGACCTGTTGCATCGAGCCCTGCTTGCACATGGTGGGCAGCTGGTTGCACAGGAAGTCTCGCTTGAGGTTGAGAGCGGCTGCGTCGCATTCTCTGACGTTCTTGCGGGCCCAGGCGGACAGGTCGCACTGTACGAACTCCACGCGAGAGCTGGCAGAAAAAAGGGGGAAATGTGATTGATGATAATTGTTATAATTTATACGGGAGCAATCGCTCAATGCAAGATGAAACCCTTTTGCCTGTGATCAAAAATTTCGCGTCTGAAACCACTGCACGCTGATCGACATTCCCGTGAAGAAGATAGAACATAATATACCTGGGACCAAAACACAATGTACCTTGGACCAAAACACAATGTACCTGGGACCAAAACCAAATGTACCTGGGACCAAAACCTAATGTACCTGGGACCAAAACATAATGTACCTGGGACCAAAACATAATGTACCTGGGACCAAAACACAATGTACCTGGGACCAAAACATAATATACCTGGGACCAAAACATAATGTACCTGGGACCAAAACATAATGTACCTGGGACCAAAACACAATGTACCTGGGACCAAAACATAATATACCTGGGACCAAAACTAGGTTTGTAGAACATACAGAAGAACCCAACGGAGAAAGAAACACCCTTAGAAATGACAGTTACAACACAATTTATTAATAAACCCATTTTTCAAAATAGAGGTGCCACTTTGATTCTGTATACTCACAAGATAAGTAGCGACTGATTTGTGCACGTGTTTGTTTGTCTATTAGCGACTGATTTGTACACGTGTTTGTTTGTCTATTAGCGATATTTGTGCACGTGTTTCTTTGTCTATTAGCGACTGATTTGTGCACGTGTTTGTTTGTCTATTAGCGACTGATTTGTACACGTGTTTGTTTGTCTATTAGCGACTGATTTGTACAC
>BTPG01000001.1:212527806-212547806 GCA_036245525.1 Semisulcospira habei
TCATTTTTTTCTGAAAAGCGACGCAAAGGCCATTCACAAAAAGTGCATTAAAAGCCCGGACAAAAACGCGATTGAAAAACTGCCCGTCTTTTGACGCAAACAATGGATTAAAAGCACGGACAAACATGCTGTCGCTGTCGCATGTTTGTCCGGGCTTTTAACTCATCGTTGTCCTTGGAGGAATGCATCGCAGTGCAGGACACAGATCGACCATGATAGTTCAAGGGTGATGCCAGACTAGCTTGGCGCCCATAGGCGCCAACCTATTCTGGTATCACCCTTGAACTATCATGGTCGATCCTTATCTTGCTGTGGTGTGTCTGGGGTAGAATGAGTTAATCAACTGTTTGTGTCAAAAAACGCGTAGTTTTTTTAAATCTAATTTTGATTTTTGAACGTCTGTTCATCCGGACAGCCCCTCATCCACTCACCGTTAGCGCAGTAGTTGTCGTACTTGTCAAATATGGCGTGCACCTGGAAGGTGAGGAGGGATTCCATGCCTTTTGAATCCTTGCAGAACTCCGCCCCGACCAGCGAGTGCAGGACATCTAGTGTACAGTTCACCACGGATTCCTCCACACTGTTGGTTAATTGTAATTGTACAAGCAGTAGAATCGGATATAAGTTACGGAAAAATGCGCTCATAAATCAAAAGTAACAGTAAAATGTAAAATCAATCAATCAATCAATCAATCAATCAATCAATCAATCAATCAATCAATCAATCAATCAATCAATCAATCAATCAATCAATCAATCAATCAATCAATCAATCGAAACAAAACAAAACATAGTTTACTAACAATTGGAGACGCTACCTGCACTAAAAGATAACTAGTTTCCAGTTGTTCATGTCCAGATTGAAAAGTAAATAACAAACAAACAAACAAACAAACAAACAAACGAGCGAGCGAACAAACAAACGGTACTTGCACTAAACGATGACTAGCTCCAAGTTATACAGGTGCCCAATGACCACATTGAAAAGAAAATTTAAAACATAAAAACGAACGAACGAACGAACGAACGAACCAACGAACGAACGAACGAACGAAAAAAAAGCAAAACAAACAACTAACACGCTTTTTACTTTAGTAAACTGTTTAACCCCTTGGCTGTGGGTAACGCTTTTGGTGGAGGTGATTTCTACAGGCCCTAAAGCGCTACCGACCGCTAAACGGTTAACTCTCGTTATTGCCAACACATTGTTTGTCTTGTTACCCCTTTCCTTCTCACTGCACGCTCCTTTTTTTCTGAAATCTTTGTCCACACAACAAACACAAGCCAGAACCTTACAAGAAACATGGACCAAAAAATGGTCTGAATAAGAGGCATAGATCCTCATGAGCCCCCGCCAAGGCGGGGGCTCATGAGGATCTATGTCTCTTGCAGTTGGAGCCTTCTTCACTTTTTTTTTCGACAGTGAAGGGTTTAGGTAACACATTCTACCTCAACACCGAATTCTTTAGATCTTGCCGTTGTCCTCTGAAGACTGCAGTACAGTGCAGGACACAGATCGACCATGATAGTTCAAGGGTGATGCCAGAATAGCTTGGCGCCCATAGGCGCCAAGCTATTCTGGCATCACCCTTGAACTATCATGGTCGATCCATATCTTGCTGTCGTGTGTCTGGGGTAGAATGAGTTAAGTAAACTGTTTTCTCCTTGCTATTTCTGAAGCGAGTGTCTTCCTCTCTCGGACATTTCTTCACCTGCACATGTGTTTCTTGAAGGTCTTCTCATCCTCGGGGGGGACCCCGCCGGATTTGTCTCCGGCTATCCACAGGTACGTGTTGAAAGGCACAGAGCTTTTGTTGAAGCAATCGAACAACCCTTGCATGAACTGCGATTCACACTGGCCGCCAGGGGAAGTCACTCGACTGGAGACTGTGGCCATTGTTGTCTGGGAGCTGGCGACAGCTGCCATGAGCAAAATGGCCGCCATGGTCGAGCGGAGCAGCGAAGCATCTAGATGTTTGAATTGAAAAATACAAAACAAAACAAAAAAAAACAACCAAACAAACAAACAAACAAACAACAAAAAATTGATCTCGTGTCGTTTGGTAGGGTTTGCTACCCTGGTAGATCCACTCGGGAAGTACGCCACAAGTGTACTTCTATTGAAATAAGATGCTTCGCATGGTGTACTTGTGCTTCGCATCTCACTTGAATAGAAGTGTACTTGTGGCGTACTCCCCGAGTGGGTCTGTCTGGGAAGTACTCCCGCAAAGTATGCGGCCAGTGTCTGATACCAATGTGTAATGTCCATCTGATTAAGCGGAGGTGGAAGATTAAAAAAGGTAATAAACTAACCACCATAATAAAATAAAATAATATGACGATAATAATAATGATAGTGGTAATTATGATGATAATGATAATGATAATGATAATAATAATAATAATAATAATAATAATAATAATAGCAATGATGATGATGATGATGAGAGTAGTTGCAGTACTAGTAGCGCTACTGATGATTATCATAATAATTATATAAAGAGAAGAAGACGAAACAATAACCTAGTAAATATTATAATAAAGATAATAAAACCAAACCATCAATATCACCACCACCCGCTGACTTACATAATAATAATAATACTGATAATAATGACGATGATGCTGTTGTTGATGTAATAATAATAATAATAATAATAATAATAATAATAATAACATTTAAATAATAATGATTATTATCTTCACCAAAAAGGGTGACTACTAAACATGTAAAAAAATTTTTTTTAAACCATCCCAACAAACAAACAAACTCGCTTAGAAAGGTCAAGTAAAATATTAATTGGGAATTAAGAAAATGATACATCTACAATAACAAAAACAAGAAGAAGAAGAAGAACTACTACTACTACTACTACTACTACTACTACTACTACTATTTCTACTGCTACTACTATACTACTACGACTACGACTACTACCACAAGTGCACTTTTTAAATCTTAAATAAGCGATTGTGAAGATAGATATTCAATGCAGAACTAAAGTGTGCGTTAAGCACTGAAAACAACAACAAAAACCAACCAGAGTCAACATAAAAACGCTGACTGCCAAGCGTGTAAAAACCAAAACAATAACAGAGACACACGTTTACCAAGGACAAATACAACACCATTTATTCAAACTGTGCTGTACTTGTTCCGCTGAAGCGAGTGTCTTTCGTTCTTGGGAATATCTTCGATGTTTTAACCCATTACATCCTGAGGCTGATTTTTCTAACATTTGCTTACTGTCCTATGAAGGCTACATTACAGATAAGGAGATAGATCAACTGTTTTAGTTCAAGGGAGGTCTCAGAATAGCTTGGCGCCAGAGGCGCCAAGCTATTCTGGCACCTCCCTTGAACTATCAGTCAAATTCATTTCAAGCAATGGGTATATCAGGATGATAAAGGGTTATGAGGGAGAACTGAAAGATATAACGAACGACGGAGAATACGAACGACGAACTGAGAAATGGAAATCGTGAAACATACTTATGTACATTAGCAAAAGTTTTCTTTTTTACTCATTCAACCCCGACACACCCCAGCAAGACATGGGTTGAGCATGATAGTTCAAGGGTGGTGCCCGAATATCTTGGCGGCAAGCTATTCGCTGGCACCATCCTTGAACTGATTATGCTCGATCTGTCCCTAGAATTGAAATACAATCCTTCAGAGGGCAAGCTAAAAAATTTGAGATTTCTTTCCTGGGGTAGAATGTGTTAACAAAATATTGTTTTACTTACGTGCTCCCTTGGATCCTCCATTGCTCAATGCAAAACAATTTGTATCCAGCTGTCGTTCCGCCATATTGTTGACCTTCATCCGGCCCCATCGGCAGGGCATTCGCCACTCAGCAACAACTGTAGTCGCGGTCCGACTCGCTCTGTTTGATGTTGCTCAGAGGCATGGAGTCTCAAACAATTTTTGAGTCTTCAAGAGTCATAGATTCTTATGAGCCCCTGCATTCGCAGGGGCTCACAAGAATCTACGCCGCTTGCATGAGGAAGGGTGAGGCGTGAATCTCTGTCGTTGCAGTTCTCGGCCACGGATCTGGCTCTGGTTGCCAAGTACGTGTCATGTGCTTGCCAGCGAGAGAGAGTTGCCATCAACGTTATAATTTTTTTTACTTTGTGATTGGTCACTTCGTGGCCGACTTGTACAGTATGTGGTCATTCTCCGTCTCCTCCTCGACCCCCCAACCCATCCCTCCCCACCCCCCACCACACACACGCAGTATACATACAGTAGGAGACTCATGCATCTAGTCACGACCGCCCTTTTCTCGGGCTTGAAATGCAAGTGGAACAATAAAGTTATGTCTTTGTTTGGATGTGACTGGACAGGATCTTGATAGCATATTGATAAGACATTGCATGTTTCTTATTTATTTATTTATTTATTTATTTATTTATTTATTTATTTATTTATTTATTATTTATTTCGTTTCTTTCGTTCGTACATTGTTTGAAAAGATGACGGAAATCAACCACTTGCCTACAAAATACGACGGAAGTCAAATAGATGCTTGAAAAATACAACGGAAGTCAATCATTTGCTTGAAAATATGACGGAAAATACGACGGAAGCCAAAAAGTTGCTTGAAAAAAAGGACTGGTGTCCAAAAGTTGCTTTTAAGGAATATGACGGAAGTCAAACAGTTGTTAAAAAAAAAAAACATGACGGAAAATATGACGGAATTCGAACAGCTGCTTGAAAAATATTAAACGACAAAGTCTGATATTGGTGTGCTGGTCTGTGATTTTGGACCTTATGGCCCGAGGCAGACTAGCACACGTTTCTGTCTATAATCTGCTCGTGGCCAGAGTCTGTCAGACGTGCTTACAACGCAGAAAGTGAAATCCAGACAAAATGTGTAGGAAGTGTCTTACAGCTAGTAACTCACAGCGTTTGGTTTTAACTGCATGCGCCCGTGTGTTGTTCCGTGACGTTGCGCCTTCCTGCTTAAGAATCTTAAGGTTCAAAGTCACAGAACAACGCACATTTGACATAAAACGGACATTCTCATCACTCAAGTGTGATAGAAGGAAGTGGGCCAGCGCGAAATCTAACCCTAACTACCTTACCCTTAGGCCATCAGTCGGGGGCTTTACACCTTTAATGATTTGTATCCTGGTGCAGTTATTGTGCTCAGTGGAGGCCGTCTGCAAGCCAGCAAGAAACAGAGATTCTCACGAGCTCCTGCTGCTAAAAGGGGCTTATGAGGCTCTGTTGCTTGTTCACAAATTAGGGCTCGAATTTTTTTTTGTTTGGTTTTTTTTTGGTTTTTTTTCAGTCATCAAAAATTACTATCTCATTAACTTATTAAGCCTGTGATCATGAGTTGCGTGTCTGAAACCACTGCGCATTGACTAACATTCCGAAAAAAACAACAACACAAGGTAACTTGGACCAGCCTGACTAACAAGACATAAATCCTCATGAGCCACCGCGACTGTGGTAAGTTAGTGCAACTGCGGTAAGTTAGTGCGACCGTGGTAAGTTAGTGCGACTGCGGTAAGTTAGTGCAACTGCGGTAAGTTAGTGCAACTGCGACCGCGGTAAGTTAGTGCAACTGCGGTAAGTTAGTGCGACCGTGGTAAGTTAGTGCGACTGCGGTAAGTTAGTGCAACTGCGGTAAGTTAGTGCAACTGCGACCGCGGTAAGTTAGTGCAACTGCGGTAAGTTAGTGTGACTGCGGTAAGTTAGAGCGACAGTGGTACGTTAGTGCGACAGTGGTACGTTAGTGCGACAGCGGTAAGCTAGTGCGACTGCGGTAAGTTATTGCGACTGCGTGTAACTTAGTGCGACTGCGGTAGGTTAGTGTGACTGCGGTAAGTTAGTGCGACTGCTGTAAGTTAGAGCGATAGTGGTACGTTAGTGCGACAGCGATAAGTTAGTGCGACTGCGGTAAGTTAGAGCGACAGTGATGGTACGTTAGTGCGACAGCGGTAAGTTAGTGCGACCGCGGGGGCTCATGAGGATTTATGTCTCTTGCATCTGGGTAGCGATCGCCTGGCCTCGGCAGTTAAAGGGTTACATTGTCCTAAGCACCCAATAGATTGATGTCATGTCCTTTTTCGGACATCACAATTCAAAATATCGAGTTCATGTACCAGTGTGAGAACTTTAATTAGGACTGTGTCATGTGCTTAGGTCTTAAACAGAAAGAAGAAAGCTTTTGAAGACAAGAACAAAGAACAGTTACGGACAGTACAAAAGGAACTGAAAAGGGAGCTTAGGAAGGGGAAGGAAGCATATCGAAAAAAGATAGAAAAACGGTTTGAGACTGGTAACATGAAACGTGTGTGGGAGGGTATGAATCTGATGAGTGGGAACAAGAAGCAAAAAGCTGTTCCGGTTTTGAGCAAAACTACGGACTATGCCAACGACTTAAATCAGTTCTATGCAAGATTTGATTGTCATGATTTTGAGCATGAGAGGGAACAGGTCAAGGAAATGCTAGTTAGTGGACCTAAACACATGCAAAGTGAAGTGATTGTGGTGACTGAGGAGGAGGTGCTTAGCGTACTTAA
This sequence comes from Semisulcospira habei, assembly GCA_036245525.1. NCBI lineage: Eukaryota > Metazoa > Mollusca > Gastropoda > Semisulcospiridae > Semisulcospira > Semisulcospira habei. The sequence continues at coordinate 212,534,343 of BTPG01000001.1, forward strand.
ACATACCAACCCAAACAAAGCGGCTGGGCCAGATGGTCTTAGATCAAATGTGTTAAAATTATGCGCTGAACAACTGTACCGAATTCTTTGCTATATTTTTAACATGTCACTTACCCAGTGCAGTGTGTCGTTCCCTGTTCATGGAAGACCTCTTGTATTGTCCCCGTGCCAAAAAAGCAAACTGTATCTGTGATGAATGATTTAAGACCAGTTGCTCTTACCTCGTGTGTCATGAAGGTTTTTGAGAGGGCTGTTCTTTCACATTTTAAAATACAGGTTGCAGATTTTATGGACCCCTTTCAGTTTGCTTACAGAAGGCAAAGAGGTGTTGATGATGCCATTTTGCATGTTGTAAACAACATCTACTCTCATTTAGAGAACCCAGGAGCCTCCATTCGACTGATGTTCTATGATTTTTCGTCTGCTTTTAACACCATTCAGCCACACATACTCGCCTCCAAACTAGTTCACATGAACATAAATGCCTCTACCATTCTTTGGGTTTTAGACTATCTCACTAACCGGCCACAGTACGTCGGAATTAGTTCAGATCTAATCTCAGATGTACTTTTTACCAACACCGGTGCACCACAGGGGACTGTCCTGTCGCCTTTTTTGTTTTCTTTGTACACAGCAGACTGTAGAGCTACTCATGACGACTGTGTCATGGACAAATACGCTGATGACACGGCACTGACAGGTCTGATTACAGCGGATGAGGACGACAGACACTATCGACAAGAGATCGATGACTTTGTAGAGTGGTGCGATAGAAACTACCTTGAATTACATGTTGGCAAAACAAAAGAGATGGTCATAGATTTCAAGAATAACAAACAGCATCCCGGTCCTGTTGTTATCAAGGGAACAGAAGTTGAGCGTGTATAGTCCTACAAGTATTTAGGGGTTCTTTTTGACAACGCGCTCAACTGGAAACAAAACACATATGCTATTGTGAAAAAAACGCATACCCGTCTTTACTGTTTGAGAAAGCTCAGATCATTTCATGTAAGCACTCAGCTTTTACAGATGTTTTACCGCTCCAGTATTGTTAGCATTTTAACTTTTGGACTGACGTGCTGGGGGAGAAATTTATGTAACAGAGACCAAGATCGTCTTAACAAAGTAATCCGGAAAGGGGGTGGGGTGATTGGTAGGGCACAGGATAATTTGGACACACTGTACAACAGACGGATTACAAACAAATTGGCAGACATTCTTGACGACAAAACACATCCACTTAGATATGAATTTGACAGCAGACGTATCGAACGAAGTGGCAGACTCCGAGTACCCAAAAGTCGTACATCACGTTATGCCAACTCTTTTGTCCCTCAGGCTGTTAACCTTTTCAACAGTAATATCAGTAGATAGTGTCGGTCAACATTCTTCTGTCCTTAGTACTAGCCCTCTCAGTATTATTACTAGTATTATTACTATTGTTATTCAAAGGTAACAATATGTCTGTTACAGTTCATTTCTTTAATTGAGTGTTTTCTTTAATTGAGTATGATGTTGTTTTTTTGTTGGGTTTTTTTTTAAATGAGTGATTGATGAGGCCATGTGTTGTATGGGCAGACAGTGAATTTCCCCGTGAGGGATTAATAAAGTATTATTGTATTGTATTGTATTGTATTGTATTGCTGAGCTCAGCATATTGTTTAGCGTGTAAATGTTTTATGTGTCGCGTGATTTTAGAGGCATCAACACGCCGACCAAAAAAGGTGACTGCCAAGCGTGTAAAATGCAGCAAACATACCAGTGAATAACAAAACACGCTTAGAAAGGACAATTACAACACGATTGATTAATATTTCGGGTTAATACACGTTTTCAAGATAGACAAGATAGACACACAAACAAGTACACGATTTGCTACATATATGTTTTCCAGATCGGAAAATTCAACACAAGGGATAAGTAGATCAAGTAACCGCAGGATACGTAGAAACGTGTGTACTTGTTTGCCTGTCTGTTTTAAAGAGGAAAAAAAGTGTTTAACCCGAAATATTAATCCATCGTGCTGTATTTGTGTGTTTCTAAGCGTGTTTTCTCTTTGTCGGTTTGCTCTTTGAGATCTAGTCATCGATTACAAAGTATGCCACTTTCCGTGCGTGCTCATTCATCCGTGAAAAGTTACCTGGGACGGATTTATCCCGCTTTTGCCTTGTCCTCATTAGCTTGGCGCCCGAGCGTTTAATGCAGTACTTGCATTAGCTTGGCGCCCGAGCGTTTAATGCAGTACTTGCATTAGCTTGGCGCCCGAGCGTTTTATGCAGTACTTGCATTAGCTTGGCGCCCGAGCGTTTTATGCAGTACTTGCATTAGCTTGGCGCCCGAGCGTTTTATGCAGTACTTGCATTAGCTTGGCGCCGGAGCGTTTTATGCAGTACTTGCATTAGCTTGGCGCCCGAGCGTTTTATGCAGTACTTGCATTAGCTTGGCGCCCGAGCGTTTTATGCAGTACTTGCATTAGCTTGGCGCCCGAGCGTTTTATGCAGTACTTGCATTAGCTTGGCGCCCGAGCGTTTCATGCAGTACTTGCATTAGCTTGGCGCCCGAGCGTTTTATGCAGTACTTCGTCAGTGGACGTTGCGTGACAGTCAGTCCTAGAATTATTGCAGTTGTTAACCTCTTCACTGAGGAGAAACATTAAAACCCAACCCGACTGCAAGAGACATAGATCCTTATGAGCCCCCGCATTCGCGGGGGCTCATGAGGATCTATGTCTCTTGCTGAGACCAATGTGTGTCCGTATCCCTTGGAGGGTTGTGGCTACAGGACGTTCAAAGAACACAGATGTCAGAAACAACATGTACCTACAGTGGCAGGGGAGGAGTAAACTGTTCACACCTTCTGTCTCTTCCTCTGCTTCTCTCTCTGTCACACACACACACACACACACATACGCGCGCACACGCACGCACACACACGCGCGCGCGCGCACACACACGCACGCACACACACATGCACACACACACACACACACACACACACACACACGCGCGCGCGCACACACGCACACACACACACACACACGCACACACGTGCGCACACACACACGCACGCACACACACACACACACACGCGCGCACACACGCACACAAGCGCACACGTACGCACACACACACGCACAGACACACACACTCACACACACACACACACGCATACGCACATACATGCACACACACACGCACGCACGTACGCACACACACACGCACACACACACACATACACACACACGCAAATGCGCGAAAAACAAGCAAATACACGTATGCTCGTAGAATGCGCACACAGACTGAACGTTGTGAGATTAAACTACCTTTTTTTTTTTACTTTTGTCAAATTTGTACAAACATTTTTGTTCACATGCAAGAGTACAAAAATAGAAAAAATTCTATACATACTGCGGATTAAATGTGATCCGTGCAAATGTTTATTACATTTTGCTTACCGAGCATAAACCAGGCACAATACATTTATTACGATTAATTTTTTTTTTAATTTTTAAACCTAACATTTATAGCGTGCCGTTTCAGCTGAACTTCAGCTTCATTACAACACTCATTATCTGTAACAGGCAAAGATTACATGTAATATATTATTGAATTGGATGAACCTATATGAATTTGTACAGATGAAACCACTAATAGCAAATAAACCCCTTAAAACTCATTCTACCCCAACACCGAAATCCCCAAATTTTGCCGTTGTCCTCTGAAGACTGCACTCTAGTGCAGGACACAGATCGACCATGATAGTTCAAGGGTGATGCCAGAATAGCTTGGAGCCCATAGGCGCCAAGCTATTCTAGCATCACCCTTGAACTATCATGGTCGAACCTTAGCTAGCTGTGGTGTGTCTGGGGTAGAATGAATTAACTTCCAGCTGACGCACACCGTGTGTCGGGAATCTGAGTGAACTCCTCGCCGGACGGCCCCTCGCTTGCAAAGAAAAGGGTTCTCCGGCTCTTCCTCTCCTCCACTTTGGTACCGGTTTCAGGCCACTTTATAAATTTCAAATACAAGCGATCAAAATTTCCGAAACCTCAGTAGCTGAGCTGACTCTTCGCACCACGTGAATGTCCTGTGTTTGTCTTGTACTGTGTTTGTCTTCAGAGTGAATGCGTGTGTGTCATGTGAGCGTGCGTGTTGGGTCCAGTTCGCGGCGCTTTGAGCAGATTCGCAGAATTGGAAAAAAGCGCCTATATAATTACCGGTATTATTATCATTATTATTTTAAATGTTGATGAAACTCAAATTACTCTTAAAACGTTATGAATTGTGATCACATCTAAGCAAACAAAGATGCGGCAGACGTTATTTAAAAAAAAAAAAAGAAGGAAAAATAACCAAACATTTCAGACATATTGCTAAGCAGTGCTCATATCATATCATTTGTAGACTTTGAGGTGTCACGTGACTTACTCTCTTGCAGTGGGTCTCGAATGAGTTAACCCTTTCACTGTTGAGAAAAAGTAAACACAATCAACAGCGAGAGGCATAGATCCTCATGAGCCTCCGCGACTGCGGGGGCTCATGAGGATCTGTGCCTCTTGCTGAGACCACTGTCTATCCACGTTTCCTAAACGGTGTGGGCTTTTGGTCGGTGAATGAACGAATATTTACGTACAGTGGCAGGGATGGGGTTAAAGTTATAATGAATGTAAGCAATATAGCTGTCTCGTGACCCTTGACCCCAAAAGTCATCCTCGAATCTCAAAGCCTCATTCATGGCTGCGTAGGACAGAAAACACACTGACCGCGAATGAATTCACTCCGATAGAGGGCCGCGGGAGATGGACCGACCATTATAGCTCAAGGGAAATGCCGTATGAGCTTGGTGCCTCAGCAGGCGCCAAGCTAAGCAGGCACTATATTGCGCGATCACGGTCGAGCCATCTCAACGCCTTTTGAATTCTGCTGAGCAGACGATCATTTCACATTGGGCGCCGTCAACATATTAACAATTCTCTCCCTGGCGCTCAAGACAATAGGATAGTTAAGACGAACATGGCAGTTCAACTACACTGAGGAGCAAACGAAATGCAACGCCATTCGAATCACTGGAAACACGACAGTGTTTCCAGTGATTCGAATCACGCTGCATTTCTTTGACTCGTCAGTATAAAACTCGAACTACTTCGAAAAGAAAACAGTGAGGACGAAAAGGACGCCAGCCAGAACCGTAGACGCCTCCACAGAGCAACCCTTGCATTTCGGCCGCTCCTCCGCAAAGTAGTTCATGGTGTTGCAGAGGTTTGTGACGAGCTGAGGGTAGGCCGCCATGCACTGGGCAGGCAGAAGCTTGCATTCCAGCTCGTTCCGAAGGCCAGCCAACACACGGCTGCAGTGGTCCCGCTGCTGGCCGGCCCAAGCTCCCATCTCGCAGTCGATCTGTTCTAGGCGGATGCTGGAAGAAAGAGGAGCTAGATGAACGTTGATTCGGGCGACTATGGGCGAGAAGTCACAATCTGATCAAGTCTGAAAGAGTTGGTTAGTACATGAGCACGTGCTGTTCTGAGTATATGTATGTTATTTATCCCGTTCAGTGTCAGCGGATGCAGACTGTGTTTTTGTGATCTTCCTTAATCAATCACCAAAACGTCTTAGCTGTCCCAGGAACATGGATTCAAAGTGGTGTCGGCAATAGGCATAGATCCTCATGAGCCCCGGCGACTGCGGGGGCTCCTGAGGATCTATGCCTCTTGCAATTGCGTTGTGTTCAGATTATTTTGGCACTGAACGAGATCTATACCTCTTGCAATTGGGTTGTGTTCAGATTTTCTTGGCACTGAACGAGATCTACACCTCTTGCAATTGGGTTGTGTTCAAATTTTCTTGGCACTGAACGAGATCTATACCTCTTGCAATTGGGTTGTGTTCAAATTTTCTTGGCACTGAACGAGATCTATACCTCTTGCAATTGCGTGGTATTCAGATTTTCTTGTCACTGAACGAGATCTATACCTCTTGCAATTGGGTGGTATTCAGATTTTCTTGGCACTGAACGAGATCTATACCTCTTGCAATTGGGTGGTATTCAGATTTTCTTGGCACTGAACGAGATCTATACCTCTTGCAATTGGGTGGTGTTCAGATTTTCTTGGCACTGAACGAGATCTACACCTCTTGCAATTGCGTGGTATTCAGATTTTCTTGTCACTGAACGAGATCTATACCTCTTGCAATTGGGTTGTGTTCAAATTTTCTTGGCACTGAACGAGATCTACACCTCTTGCAATTGCGTGGTATTCAGATTTTCTTGTCACTGAACGAGATCTATACCTCTTGCAATTGCGTGGTATTCAGATTTTCTTGTCACTGAACGAGATCTATACCTCTTGCAATTGCCTGGTATTCAGATTTTCTTGTCACTGAACGAGATCTATACCTCTTGCAATTGGGTGGTGTTCAGATTTTCTTGGCACTGAACGTGATCTATACCTCGTGCAATTGGGTGGTGTTCAGATTTTCTTGTCAATGAACGAGATCTATACCTCTTGCAATTGGATGGTGTTCAGATTTTCTCGGCCCTGAACGAGATCTACGCCTCTTGGAATTGGGTGGTGTTCAGATTTTCTCGGCCCTGAACGAGATCTACACCTCTTGCAATTGCGTGGTATTCAGATTTTCTCGGCCCTGAACGAGATCTACACCTCTTGCAATTGCGTGGTATTCAGATTTTCTCGGCCCTGAACGAGATCTACACCTCTTGCAATTGGGTGGTGTTCAGATTTTCTTGTCACTGAACGAGATCTATACCTCTTGCAATTGCGTGGTATTCAGATTTTCTTGGCACTGAACGAGATCTATACCTCTTGCAATTGCGTGGTATTCAGATTTTCTTGTCACTGAACGAGATCTATACCTCTTGCAATTGGGTGGTGTTCAGATTTTCTTGGCACTGAACGTGATCTATACCTCGTGCAATTGGGTGGTGTTCAGATTTTCTTGTCAATGAACGAGATCTACACCTCTTGCAATTGGGTGGTGTTCAAATTTTCTTGGCACTGAACGAGATCTATACCTCTTGCAATTGCGTGGTATTCAGATTTTCTTGTCACTGAACGAGATCTATACCTCTTGCAATTGGATGGTGTTCAGATTTTCTTGTCAATGAACGAGATCTATACCTCTTGCAATTGGATGGTGTTCAGATTTTCTTGTCAATGAACGAGATCTATACCTCTTGCAATTGGGTGGTGTTCAGATTTTCTTGTCAATGAACGAGATCTATACCTCTTGCAATTGGATGGTGTTCAGATTTTCTTGGCACTGAACGTGATCTATACCTCGTGCAATTGGATGGTGTTCAGATTTTCTTGTCACTGAACGAGATCTACACCTCTTGCAATTGATCTACGCCTCTTGCTAAGACCAGATTATATCCACGTTCTTCGAACAGTTGTGGCTTTTGCTTTGTTCAGTCAACACAGATTTCAGAAACAAAATGTTTCGTCCGTTTGCAGGAAAAGGGTAAAACTCAGCCTGGTTGTCTCCCTCGAATCACTGATTTGGCTATAGCGCATCGAGGGAGACAACCAGTATGCTTAGACACCACCGGCCAGGTAACCAACCCACAACCTACTTGCAGAACTGTGCGAGCGAGATCTGGTCGGCGGTCGGCTGTGGCGCCACTGTCTTCAGCTGCTGGACTTTGCGCTCGTAGGTCTGGACACACATCCTGACCTGGGGGAGAGGGTTCTGGAAAGACTGGATCCCGTTCAGATACACTGCAACACACCTCGTCAAAATAATAATAATAATAATAATAATAATAATAATAATAATAACAACATACACAGAATATGTTAATAATAATAATAATAATAATAATAATAATAATAATAATAATAATAATAATAATAATAATAATAATAATAATAGTAATATGCAACGAACGTGTTAATAATAATGATAATACTAATACAACTACTACTAATAATAATATAATTATTATAATAATACAAATTAGTAGTAATATTGTATAATATTTAATAATAATAATAATAATAATTACAAAAGCTATCATGTGTGCCCAGGGCCGGACCCAGGGGGGGTTACCTGGGTTTCGGAACCCCCCCTCCCAACTAAAAAAAAAAAAAAAAAAAAAAAAAAAAAAAAAAAAAAAAAAAACAGTGAATTTTTTTTATGCAAAGGGAGTTCCAAAGTTTTATTATTTTTTTTAATTGTTTTTAAAACATTGCAGTTTTTAGTCACTTTTAATCCAAGGCACAACGAGTTATTTATAGACAATTCAACGGAAATCCATTTCAAGGGATCCGTTTATACGTCCAAAACGTTTACCAGTTGAAACGACCAAGTAACCCAACCCCTAACCCTATTATTAGTAAATGCAGCCATATTTTCTTGTTCTGGCCGCAAGCCTCTTCCAGCGCCTTCACCTTGATACAGCCCTAATCCCCCAAAAACGACTTTTTAGAAAGATTAATTAAGACGCTAAGTTGATAATTATGATAATTCGTTGTAACGAACATCCGTTGAAACGACCATCATTGGATCGTCCAAAAACATCGTTGAAATGGATTTCCGTTGAATCAACCAGGTACCCAAAAGAGTTGCTCTCCTTCAGTGCACGTCTTTCCGAGAAAGATCAGTGAAAAGACGTCTGACGTCATTAAGGTTTGTGGGGGGAAGTTTAAATCTAGATCTATTTTCTTTGGTAACACTTCACTTTTGCTGTCTCCTCGAAAATGCCGAAACTGAAAAAAAACAGATGCTGATGGCAGTAGGCGACTGTCATGCTGGTTTTCATCAAGCTCCATTTCAGAAGGTGGGTACATTTTTAAATCCAATTTTGTCTCATAAAAGAAATGTAGTCAGTAGAACTAGGTAAAATTCACCCATTCCGAATTCGATTCAAATGAGCACGTGGCGATGGCGCCGGTACTTCCTTCATGTGAGTGTAGCCTACGCTGTAGGAGCTGATACTAGCTGCATATAATGAATATCATAGATATAAAACAGCCCCACTTATTAAAATACCAAAACAGGTAACAATTAAAGTAATGCATAGCCTAAAATTTATTTCACAAAGTATTATGATATATAACTTTAAAAATGTCAATTTAAAAAATAAAGATATCGGCATCAATGATCAATATTGCTTTTATATTTATAAAAAAAATCTTTGGACGGCAAAATATCGTTTTCAATAACAAAACCAAGGGCTAAGTTATAAGGTATCGTTATCACTAGTGCAGCTTACTAGCTATGTATTGTGACATAAATCTCTTCGGAGAGCAAAACAGAACCGTCTTGATGGCTGACTATGGAAACCATAGCCTATCTGACGCCACTTGTTGACAGCGTCGCCATCAATTGTGACGGCAACATAGCCTTTCCGGGTGCGAAACCGTCATGACGACTTCGGTTTCTGGAACGACAAGAAGCCATCATGACGGCATCCCAACCACTGCCTTTTTTACATAATAAAATGGAAAATAAAAATGTGCTGAAATTTTGCCAACTGCTGAAAATCAGCAAATTTGTTAACAGTTCCTATGCCTGTGAACAACGTGCTACAAAATAAGATTATTCACCCTTAGGCCTTTTGTTGATGAAATTTAAAATAAGCTAAGAACTAGTCAGAAAACCACTGTTTTTCTTTTTTTTATATTAAATTATTATTATAAAATTGTAGTAGACGTGTTAACACCTGCAATGCATAATCATATATAAGATGTTGAAAAGACGGTTCTATTTTATTTTACATTTTTGTTGTTGCTTTTAGGATAATTTCATGTTTTAATTTTTATGTTATGTCTTTTTTTTTTTTTTTCTTTTTGTTTGTTGTTGTTGAGTAAATTGTAAAGCGCTTAGAACTGTTTACAGGTAAGCGCTATATAAGAAAACTTTTAATAATAATAATAATAATAATAATAATAATAATAATAATAATAATAATAATAATAAAAGTTGTTTTTCTAAACGGCAGATGATGCAGTTCCTCGAAAGAGACAAAAATCAACCCAAAGTGAGACCACTGGCAGTGGAGTTCGAAACAGTGACATGGGAACAAGTAAAAGCAGTGTTGGTGAGTAATTTACTGCCCCCCCCCCCCTCTCCAAAAAAAACAATTAAATTAAATACAACCTGAAATTGATACGTGATTGAGTGTTTCAATTTAATAATTAATATTAAACAAAATGACTGGTGGGTTCCATTGGCTATCATTAGCCTGAAGAAGACTCTACGAGTCATAAGGTAGCAAAGATTTTGTCCATCATTTGGGGGGAGGGGTCTAAAAAGAAAAGCTGTTATTTCAGATCATAAATATATATCTAAGCTTGACTGAAGTGTGTAAACGAAGACATATATATGCTTTAAATGTAATTATCTTGTTGCAGGTCTCTCTCTCTCTCTCTCTCTCTCTGATCTCTCTCTCTCTCTCTCTCTCTCTCTCTCTCTCTCTCTCTCTCTCTCTCTCTCTCTCTCTCTCTCTCTCTCTCTCTCACAGTTACACACACAATCGTTTTAGTATTTCAGACTTCTCATAGACCCAGCTTTTATTTGTATTTCAGACTCCTCCTCAAGCATTGATCAGCCTGCCGGGGGCCTGCTTTCTGAATCCTCTGCCATGCCAATGACCAACCAGCCTGATGTGAGCCTGCTTTCTGACTCCTCTTCAGATTTCTCCTCTCAGATCACCAGCAACAAAAATATCGATTTTGGTGAAGTCAATTTCATGAAACACACGCGAGTCGTTTCACTGTCAAACAGTGACAAGGAGCATCTTCTAAGGCAACACTGGAGACCATCACCTGGTTTTCAGTTTCCAACAACAGTGATAAACAACAAGAACCGAAAATTTCAGCATGAGTGGTTGCAAAAGTACTCCTGGCTTGTGTATTCTCCTTTCGAGGATGGGGCTTACTGCAAGTATTGCCTATTATTTGCAAAGTCTACTGAAAACCTGGGCAAGTTTGTGAAGACGCCATGCAAGAACTGGAATAAAGCCTGTGGTCAGATCAAAAAGCACTCGTTATCACAACACCACAAAGATGCAATGGCAAATGGAGAGCAGTTTTTGACAATCATGGATAAACCAGAGTAGAGCATCGCCAGTGAAATCAATCAGAAAAATGCAGAAAACATCGCTGCAAATCGACAAGTTCTGACAAGCCTCTTCAGGATTGTTGAAGTGTGTGGAAGACAGGAGTTAGCTCTGAGGGGCAACTGTGATGATGGCATTCTTCAGAGTGAGAACAGAAGCAATTTCAATGCCCTTTTGAATCTGTGCATCAATGCAGGAGATGAAACTCTCCGGAAACTTCTAGATACATGCGATAAGAAGGCCATATACATTTCAAAAAGTACACAAAATAGACTGATAGAGGTTCTTGGTGATCAGATCCGCAACAAGATTCTTGCAGAAATTATTGCAGCAAAACAGTTTACCGTGCTTGCTGACGAAGTCACAGACAGCTCAAACTGGGAACAACTTTCAATTATATTGAGATTCGTCGATGGAAGTCTGAAAGTTCGTGAAGAGTTCCTGGCCTTTGTCCAGTGCAGAGATACCACAGGTGAAACACTTTACAACAAGATTGTTGAGTGTCTGGCCTTGTGGGGGCTTGATTTCAACAATGTTAGAGGACAAGGTTATGACGGGGCCGCAAACATGGCAGGAAAGTTTAAAGGAGTGCAGGCACGTTTTCAAGCAAGGAACAACAAAGCACTGTACTTTCACTGTGCTTCCCATAGCTTGAGTCTGCATTGTAAAAGCATGCGGCTTGCCTGCAGTGAAGAACATGATGGGAGCACTGAGGGAACTGTCACTGTTTTTCTCAAACTCTCCAAAGAGACAAAGAAAACTTGAAGATACCATCTAAGCATCTCAGCCTGACACGACAAAGACAAAGCTTGTTGATCTGTGCAGAACAAGATGGGTAGAAAAACATGAAGCACTGGAGGTTTACACATCTCTCTTCCTGGTTGTTCACGACTGTTTGGGACAAATGTGTGAAGACAGTGACATTTGGGACAGTGAGACATTGACCAAGGCAACTGGCTTTCTCCACACCTTGAGCAGCAGTGTTTTCCTCGTTGCATTCGTTGTCGTCCGCAATTGTTTGCGTTACTTAAAACCCTTGACAGTGAAGCTCCAGAAAAGAACAAAAGATGTTGTCGATGCCTACAGGGAAATCAAAGAGGTCAGTAACTGCATGTCTTCTATTAGAAGAGATGTCGACACAGCGTTCGTTGCCTGGTTTGGTGAAGTCAGCAAAATGGCAAATGCTTTGACAACTGATGTTGTTGTTCCTCGTCAAGCATCCCGCCAGACTCTCCGTGACAACCAACCTGCGGCCACTCCAGAAGAATATTTCAAGATTAGCATTGCCATTCCTTTCTTGGAACACCTGTCAACCGAATTGGACTCGAGGTTCAAAAATGCTGACCTAGCAGTTGATGGTCTCTGTCTGGTGCCAAGCACTTTAATAGACAACCAGGATGGTTTCATGCAGGTTCCAGAAGGGGTGAAGACACTGGCAATGTTGTGGGAGTCTGACCTACCAGACAACGCTACCCTTGATGCAGAATACCAACGGTGGGTTTGCAAATGGCGAAGTGCTGCTGAGAATGCGACAGCTATCATCCCATCCACGGCATCAGAAGCACTGAAACACTGTGAAAGGGATTTTTATCCCAACCTGTTCATCATGCTAAAGAACCTTTGCACCCTGCCTGTCACTACTGCCGAGTGTGAGCGTTCAAACAGTCAGTTGCGCAACCTGAAAAACTACCTGCGCTCTACAATGGGGCAACAGAGACTCAATGCACTTGCTTTACTGAAAGTGCACAGGGATGTTGATATTGACTTCAAAGAGGCAGTGAACTGTTTTGCCAGAAGATACAATTCACAAATGGTACTAATGCCGAGGAACCTAGTGCAGCAAGACTGAAAGTGAAAGCAGGGCCCTGATGTTCATAAACTACAAGGTAAAGCTTTATACCGTTAACGATCAATGAAAAGTAGTGAATAATAATAGTATACAAAACATCTCTGTTGATAAATAAATGTGTGTGTGTGTGTGTGTGTGTGTGTGTGTGTGTGTGTGTGTGTGTGTGTGTGTGTGTGTGTGTGTGTGTGTGTGGGTGGGTGGGTGTTTTTTTAAGGGAGGGGCAGGTGATAATTTTTGTACCCCAGAGTTTGTCAGTTCGATTGTTCAAAAAGCTCAAAGTCCCCAGACCATCACAAATGGCTTTTTCAAGGCTCAGATTGCACCAGATTGCACCATTTTGCATCCTTGAAAAAAACAATTTCCGGGGGGGCATGCCCCCGGACCCCCCTAGAAGGCTCGGCGCTTCGCGCCTTCGCTTTATACTGAATCTGTAACCCCCCCCCCCCCCCATCGACTTTTCCCAGGTCCGGCCCTGTGTGCGTGTGTGTGTGTGTGTGTGTGTGTGTGTGTGTGTGTGTGTGTGTGTGTGTGTGTGT
>BTPG01000001.1:212552806-212610306 GCA_036245525.1 Semisulcospira habei
GAGACGGGGCTGGTCAGAGCAGGTTCCGTAGCATGCAAATGACAAACATAGGCGGGCACACATCCGATTCTGACAATGAAGTAACACGATAAAAAATTATGTCATGCCTAGCTACGCTAACCGCGCTCTTGAACGTACATTTGGCGGAAAGCGCCGTGTGTATGTGTGTGTGTGTGTGTGTGTGTGTGTGTGTGTGTGTGTGTGTGTGTGTGTGTGTGTGTGTATAAGCACGCGTATCTCTGGTGTTTGTGTACGTACAGGCCTGAAACGTTATGAAATGCATTGTTTGAAATGTATTTCGGAGAGCTTCCGAGCATATTTAAATTGGGTGACTCGTTCAAGGGAAATATTACCGTTTATATAAAGTCGGTTGACCCACATTTGAGTTCGTAGCTTTAGTTCTATTCACTTGGAATTTGGGATATAGGTAGCTTGGAGATAGGCAATGCATGAGTTTGTAATCCAGTCTTGTATCTCTTCAACTTTTTGAATAATAATTAATTCGTTTTTGCAAGTTTTGAGGCCACTATATACTCCCATCAGTCAGCCTTGGAAGAGGCTGTGTGGAAGAAAACAGTCAGCCCTGGATGAGTGACGTGAAACATCAAATGCATCTCTTTGTACACGGCGTCGTGAGACTAGCGATGCTATGACGTCAAGCTTATAGCGACGTCATTTTGCTGCTCATGCTATTCTTCTTCAGAATTCCTGTCGCTACACCAGCCCACAGAGCGTACTAATGGCGGGAAGCGCCGTTTGTCCGTCTTTATTTGTGTGCGCCGGCGTGTGTGTTGATCAGAGGTTGGCATAGAGAAGAGAAAAAATGGATTAGAACGATAAGCTTAAAAATATGAACAACTCTGAATGTTCCTAAAAGAAAAACGCATATGAGCTCCAAACAATACCGTAAACTTTGGGATGAAATCCTCATCTTGTTGAGTGTTTGTACTCAGAAGCGTGATTGGCATAAGCCATGTGTGGAATAGGACGTTTTGCTTAGTGAGTAGCCTCCAGCTGTCTTTAGAACGGGCGATCCAAAAATAGAGCTCTATTCGCCCTTTTTCTTGGTCGCCCGGTCTAAAGTCACAGGCCAATGAGAAAAAGTGTCAAGAACTAGAAAAAGACGGAAGAGTGGATGGCATCCAACTGAAGTCAATTTCAAATAATGTCATGTAGGAATGTGTTGTTTGCGTTGCATACATTATGCAAAGTAGGCTTATGGCATTAACATGTCTCCAGACGACATTAACCTCTTTATTTATTTATTTATTTATTTTGATGATGCCAAGAGTGTTACAAAGGTAACAATACGTCTGTTACAGTTCATTTCTTTCACCAATTGAGAGTTATGGGTTATTTAATTATTTCTATGAGTGAATGATGATGTCAAGTGTTGTATGGGCAGACAGTGAATTTCCCCATGAGGGATTAATAAAGTATTATTGTATTGTATTGTATTGTATTGTATTGTATTGTATTGTATTGTATTGTATTGTATTGTATTGTATGTGTATTGTATTGTATTGTATTCCATGCCATTGTTTCTGAAAATTTTGTTCTTTTAATGACCCAATGTCACAACCCTCCAAGGAATTTGGATACACATTGGTCTCAGCAAGAGACATAGATCCTCATGAGCCCCCGCGAACGCGGGGGCTCATGAGGATCTATGTCTCTTGCAGCTGGTTTGCGTTCCGTTGTTTTCTGGGCGATGAAGCTGTTAACACATACTTTTCACCTCTCACGCTTGATTTAAAAAAAAAAAAATCAGTTGATGCGATACGAAAAGACACCGTGCAAACGTACTTGAAAGGCGCGCCCTACATGTGTAGTGGAGTGGAGTGGAGCATATAATTATAATCATAAAAGTTTACGGCTCGTTCGCAAAGGGGGACAACTCAAGTCTTTTCCAAGTCGTCTGCAAGAAGCATTCAGTCTCATCAGCCCCTTCAGCAGAAGCAGGGGCTCATGAGCAACTCTGCATCTTGCTGATCAACACGGCGTACCAAATCTTGAGTTTTGATTTCCATTTTTTCCTTCTCGTGATTCATGATTGCAATTTATTCATCCTCGAAATCCGTGAAGGAAGGCGGGGTCGTCGTGAAACGTCAAAGGCCCAAAAATGTACTTTCGGGCAAACATCTGTTATTGGAAATTCTCCTGTCCTCTCTGAATATAAATTCTGATTTGAAATATCATCAGCCCTCACACCCCCCCCCCCTCCCCTCCCTCCTCGCCCGTGGTTGTATTTTCCGGCCAACATTAGCAGTCCCTCTCACACCGCCTACCCCCCCACCCCTCCCCCCCCCCCCCCGCCCAACCCTCCCCCCCCCCCCCGCCCCTCCTTCCATTGTCATTAGGGTTCTCGGCCAGTGGCAGAGCTTGTAACATCAGGAACTTATCTCTTCATCGCCTCTTTCGGTCTTGAAACCTGCGTGCATTTTTTTGTTTGTTTGATTCGTGATTAGTGAATCGCATTCCATTGTTATTAGGGTTCTCGGCCAGTAGCAGAGCTTGTAACATCAGGAACTTATCTCACCCTTCATCGCCTCTTTCGGTCTTGAAACCTGCGTGCATTTTTTTTTTTTTTTTTTTTGATTCGTGATTAGTGAATCGCAAAATAAATCGTATTGAATCCCACCACCATCACCACCACCAACCCCACCCCCCCCCCCCATCCCCCCACTCATATTTTGAGGCTGACGTGACGATGACGATCCCAGTGCGCAAAGGTCATCAGGCTGACGTTTGTTTCAGGAACATTCAGAGCAGTTCATATTTTTAAGCTTATCCTTCTGATCCATTTCTCTCCTCTCTAAGCCATGCGCGGGGCCAACGGCGGCCGACTTCGGCCTGATGGCCCTTTGCGCATTGGGGATTATAGCTCTGCCGTGATTAGACAACAGCTAGTATGTCCATTTTTGAGCAAAAGCCAGAGGTTGATTGTTATACAGGTAACGGCAGGCTGTACTCACGCTGAGCGCAGTTGGAGTCGAGTCCACCGAAAGTCGTCTGGTACTGAGATAAAATGGACTGCACCTCTATCTGGTTGACACACAGGGAGGAGTTGATCACCCTCTGTGTTACTGCCTGGCCGCAGACGTCCAGTTGGGGCTTGATCCTGTAACAGTTCATAAATAACCCCTTCAATGTCTGCGGACTCACACAATTGTTTAACCTATTTAACCCCAAGGACGCATTTCTCAAATTTTGGATGTGTCATCCAACAACTATGTGGCAGTTGCAGGAGGTGAATGGAGCATGGTAATTCAAGGGTAGTGCCAGATTAGCCTGATGTAGTGTGTCGGGGCTAAATGGGTTAAACCATGTCAGAGATGCGGTAAACTGAAGATGCAAGTACTGTTCATTGGCACACTTATTTCACGAAAAGTTTCTCGGCCACATCATCATCATCATCATCATCATCATCATCATCATCATCATCATCATCATCATTATCATCAAAAGCAAAAGCAACAATAGCATCATCATCACTATCATCATCATCATCATCATCATCATCATCATCATCAACAGCAAAAGCAAAAGCAACAATAGCATCATCATCGTCATCGTCATCATCATCAACATCATCATCATCATCATCATCATCGTCGTCGACAACATCAACAACAACAACAACAACAAACATCAACAACACCATCATAATCAACATCATCTACAACAACAACGGCAACATCGACAACAACAACAGCAACAACAATCACATCAACAGCAGCTTACGCGCACAGCCGTTGTCTAAAGGTCTGGAGGTTCTCGGACGGCGGCTGCCCGCTGGTGCCGTTGGAGGCGATGTACTGGACGTTGTTGATGTTGAGCGAGGCGTTCTGCATGCAGGCCGTGGCGCTCTGCTGGAACCGCAAGGTGCACTGGTTCTGGGCGATCTGGCTCACCACCACGGCAACCAGCGTGGCCGCCGACAACACGACTGTGGAGCAACAGAGAGAAAAAGATGATATTTTAATTAACCTCTTCCGTGCCAATGTGCGTATATTTTTTTTCTTCTGAAATCTGGGTTTGATCAAATGGCCCAAAGCCACAACCGTCCAGGAAACATGGGATACAAAACCGTCGCAGCAAGAGGCATAGATCCTCATGAGCCGCCGCAGTCGCGGCGGCTCATGAGGATCTATGTCTCTTGCAGTTATAGCCCGTTCACTTTTTCTCGGCAGAGAAGGGGTCAAGCGATTCGCTGCCTGTGATCACGAATTTCGCGCCTAAAACCACTATGCGCTGCATGTGATCACGAATTTCGCGCCTAAAACCACTAAGCTCTGCCTGTGATCACGAATTTCGCGCCTAAAACCACTACGCGCTGCCTGTGATCACGAATTTCGCGCCTAATACCACTAAGCGCTGCCTGTGATCACGAATTTCGCGCCTAAAACCACTAAGCGCTGCCTGTGATCACGAATTTCGCGCCTAAAACCACTAAGCGCTGCATGTGATCACGAATTTCGCGCCTAAAACCACTAAGCGTTGCCTGTGATCACGAATTTCGCGCCTAAAACCACTAAGCGCTGCATGTGATCACGAATTTCGCGCCTAAAACCACTAAGCTCTGCCTGTGATCACGAATTTCGCGCCTAAAACCACTACGCGCTGCCTGTGATCACGAATTTCGCGCCTAATACCACTAAGCGCTGCCTGTGATGACGAATTTTGAGTCTAAAACCACTAAGCGCTGACCGACGTTCGCGTGAAAAACACAGATGGAAATGGGACCAGAATTAGGCACAAAGAACACAGGACTAACAAGAGACATAGATCCTCGTGAGTCCCCGCGACTGAGGGGGCTCATGAGGGTTTTAGGCTCTTGTAGTTGGGGTAGCGTTCGCCGGCTTAACCCCGGCAGTTAAGGTCAATGCACTGACAGGCTTCAAATCCATGAAAATCCTTTAGGAATGACTTCTTTATGTTCCTTAGGGTCCCTGCCCTTCACTAGACACAATGACTACCTCGCCCAAGCTCTCCTAACATTCGTTATTATCGTTTAAAGTACGCCAGTACGTAGACACAATGACTGCCCTGCCCGAGCTTTCCAAACATTCGTTATTTAAAGTACGCCAGTACGTAGACACAATGACTACCTCGCCCAAGCTCTCCTAACATTCGATATTATCGTTTAAAGTACGTCATTACGTAGACACAATGACTATCCTGCCCGAGCTCTCCTAACATTCGTTATTTAAAGTACGTCAGTATGTAGACACAATGACTACCCTGCCCGAGCTCAAATAACATTCGTTATTTAAAGTACGTCAGTATGTAGACACAATACCTACCCTGCCCGAGCTCTCCTAACATTCGTTATTTAAAGCACGTCAGTATG
This sequence comes from Semisulcospira habei, assembly GCA_036245525.1. Lineage (NCBI taxonomy): Eukaryota > Metazoa > Mollusca > Gastropoda > Semisulcospiridae > Semisulcospira > Semisulcospira habei. The sequence continues at coordinate 212,558,160 of BTPG01000001.1, forward strand.
TAGACACAATGCCTACCCTGCCCGAGCTCTCCTAACATTCGTTAATATCGTTTAAAGTACGTCAGTATGTAAACACAATGCCTACCCTGCCCGAGCTCTCCTAACATTCGTTATTTAAAGCACGTAAGTATGTAGACACAATGCCTACCCTGCCCGAGCTCTCCTAACATTCGTTATTATCGTTTAAAGCACGTCAGTATGCATTCTTATTTTTGTGTTTTGACAAGATAGTCTGTCATGTCTGCAGCCTTAAGGCCATGTGCGTGTGTGAAGGCTTACAAACAGCCACGGATTTGGAAAGGCCAGCCACTTTTGCACTGGACAGTCAAACTGAGACTGATCTGCGTTCGCGGGTTTTGATTATACACCGTCACACTAAATGCAGCATCATGTCATAACATGTGTTTTTCAAAATCTTTAAAAACAACAACAAAAAACAAAACAAACAAACAAAACAAACATACAACAACAATAATAATAATAATAATAATAATAATAATAATAATAATAATAATAATAATAACAATAACAACACCAACAACAACAACAACAACAACAATAATAATAATAATAATAATAATAATAATAATAATAATAATAATAATAATAATAATAATAATAATAATAATAATAATAATAATAATAATAATGGCTACTTATATAGTGCTTATCCTAAAATAAGCTCTAAACGCCGGGGCCGAAATGACTTTAGTATTTTCATCGTAATGCTTTTTGCACCCATAATTGAACAGCCAAGGTCTGCGTTTTCATACAGCCGGTTCTAAATGACTGTAGTGGACATTCATAGTGTCGGCAGGCTCACAGTATTCACTATATGTATCTTGCCACTGTCCTGGGATGATTTATTCCACTGTAATGCGTTAATTTACATCACCGTTTGCCTGGAATAATTGTAAAATCAGTATGTTGATGCACGCCCGTGCTAGCTTTATCATAAACAATGTAATAGCGAGCCAATTTAGCCAGCGTAAGCCACCAGGGACGCCCAAATAATGGGAAGGAACTCTGAACTTCATTGCAAGAATACACACTCAAAATTTGCAGAGATACTCACAGATTGGACACGTCAGGATGCCACCATGTTACTCCAAGCGAAACACAAGGGACAGATTTTCCATTCAGGTTTGGTTGTTTTTGTGTTGATGACGTTTTCAATTACTTTTTTATTATTGCGTCACCGCATATCGTCATGTATTTTTGCAACAAAAAAAACAACAACAACAAAATGTGTGGACATCCTTTCCATTGCTTTGGCGTCCCCGATAGCTCTTAGGATGGCTAAATTGCCTCGCTATTACATTCTTTACGAAAAAGCTAGCAAAGGCGTGTAGCCACATACTGATTATACAGTCATTTTATGACACGGTGACATAAATTAACGAATTATAGAGCAATAAATCACCCCAGCACAAATTTCAAGATATATACAGTGAATATCGTGAGCCTGCCCCCAAAACTAGCAATGCCTAATACAGTCATTTAGAACAGGCTAACCCCAATGCGCAAAAGGCCATTGGGCAGACGTCGTCCGCCGTTGGCCCGCGCACGGCCGTGCGCGGGCCAACGGCGGCCGACGTCGGCCCGCTGGCCTTTTGCCCACTGAGACCCTTCTTATCATATATAGACTAATTAAGGCAGCCCACAAATCCGCGATTTCAAGATTGTATTATTTTCATTCTTTTTGCGCCTATCGGGGTACGGAGGAATAATGCAACAATCAATGTGTAAAACATTGCCTCATCTGTGACCGCGCACACTCTCAAATGAATGCTTTACACATTTATACATGTATAAAAATAACACAAACAATAGAACGCATGCACGAATTACATTATATACACATTAAAATTGTAGCACATTTAACACAAAAATGCATCTCAATGGCGTTTACGTAAACGGCTGTTATTTCTATCACTTTACAACTCTTTAGAAACTTCGCAAAATTCAAGACGTATTTCTTTTGGACGTGGATTAGTAGAAGGCTGCAGACATTAAACATATACGATTTTTCAAAGGTATACATGTAAGTCTCTGTTGTGAAAACTTTGGACATTCACGTATTAAGTGAAACTCATCACTTCATGCAGTCATATTATTGCAATCTGTACAGAATTATTCTTCTCTCGGTGTGCCAAACTTTCCTCCTTGCTCTATTTGCAATGTGTGATTTCCAGACCACATAAGTGACTGCCAAGCGTGTAAGATGCGAAACACGCTTAGAAAAGACAATTGCTTTACAGTTTTTAACCCAGCGGTGTGACCCAAGACCGAAATCCCCAAATTTGAGAGTTGTCCTCTGAAGACTGTTTTAAAATTCAGGAAAGAGATCGAGCATGATAGTTCAAGGGTGGTGCCAGAATAGATTGGCGCCTATGGGCGCCAAGCTATTCTGGCAACCACCCTTGAACTATCATATTCGATCCATGTCTTGCTGTGGTGTGTCGGGGCAGAATGAGGTAATTGTGTTGTAAATGTCCTTTGTAAGTGTGTTTTTTCTTTGTTGAGATTTTCTTCATAATACATTTATTAAAAAAAAAAAAACTTACATGCTGAGAACTTAACATCTTTTAACCACCACGAAGGCGATTTAAAAGACGGGGCACCGAATAGGGTCTGGACAAATTTTGACTACAGCTGGAATGGAGACCGGAGCCTTGCGGACGAGTCTTTAACGCTTAAACTCCCAGAACTAACTGACTTGGAAGTCGTTTAGTTCTGGGAGTTTAAGAATAGATAGAATGGAAGTCATTTAGTTCTGGGGGTTAAAGAATTAAATCATGACGAGCAAAAGAAATGCGACATGTTTTGGAATCATCGGAAACACGTTAGTGTTTCCGATGATTCCCAAAAATGTCGCATTTCTTTTGCTCCTCAGTATAATATGTTATAGGCCTACCACAGTAACATCCATAAGAAAAACGTATATTTATACTCACAAAATATTCCTGAACGTCTCATAGTGCACAGTTAAGCAATGTCGTATGGTCAACTGTTGGATACGCACAATGTCTCCCGTGTGCAGAGCAAAGTGAATTGGATAGAGGAACCGGCAAATGAATAATCCCTGCGCTATATACTCCGATTAAGGCATTCCATCCCATAATGTCGGCCATATTCATCATGACACCCAAAGTCACACCCTGGAGAAAATATGACCGATTTCCACGTGCTGAGATTCAAAACAGCGAGATTGTACTTTAAAATGCGTAGTAATTCCGCTTTTCGTGCGAGTCTGCCTTGGTGCAAAGCTTAGGCGTCAAAAATAGCGAACTTAGTTAAAAAATAAATGTCAGTTGCGCTTTTGTGGAAATAGGTGCGCACTGGTTTAATTTAAAGGTACAGACTTCTCACGGTGATTGAGATATCAATATTTCTGTCAAAAGCAGTGGAACTGAACCGGAATGACAATTTTAAGCTAAAGATATAAATGTATCTGATCGTGCAGCAACAGGTATAGATTTTCATGAGCCCCTGCGAACGCAGGGGCTCATGAACATCTATGCCTGTTGCAGTAGGGAGTGTGCAGTTTAAGAAACTATCCAGTCTTGGGAGGTCATTCCGACAGCCGTGTGAAATCTAGTCGAGAAGAGTGAGGTGAGAGTGGGTTTATCAGTCATAACGCGCTCTTCCAACGTATGTCAACCAGACATCAGAAGAGTGATGCTCTGAACGACAGAAGCTGACAGACACATTGCGCATGACAGAGCGCGCGCAAGGTCATCATCAATTAACATATGACCTCAGCAATCACTACTTATTAGTGACGCTTTGTGCGCAGGTGGTTAGTTTGTCCTCAGAGGCGTCCAGTTACATCATCACACGTGCAGTGGAGCCCCCCTCCCCCCAACACACACACACACACACACACACACACACACACACACACACACACACACACACACACACACTCGCACATAAGCCAACCAACCAACCAATCAAACAACTAACCAAACCAACCAAACCAACCCCAAACCCAACCGACCAACCAAGCAACCAAGCAACCGAGCAACCAAGCAACCAACTAACCAACCAACCAACCAACCAACCAACCAACCAGCCAGCCAACCAACCAACCAGCCAACCAACCAATTAACCAACCAACCAACCAACCAACCAACCAACCAACCAGCCAAGCCAGCCAACCAACCAACCAACTAACCAACCAAACAAACAAACAAACAAACAAACAAACAAACAAACAATATTACAAACAAACAACCAACTAACCAACCAAGCAACCAACTAACCAAACCAACCAGCCAACCAAACAAACAGCCAAACCAACCAACCAATCAAGCAAGCAAGCAAGCAAGCAAGCAACCAACCAACCAATCAAGCAAACAACCAATGAACAAGCAAACAAACAAAGAAATAAACAATCAAACAAGCAAACACACAGATAAACAATAAACAAATATGCAAACAAACAAACAAACAAAAAAAGAAGAAAAAAAGAACAAACAAATTAATAAACAAATACACACTGAAAACAAACAAACAAACAAACAAACACACAAACAAACAAGCGAAAGAACGAACAAAGCCAAGAAATCAACAAACAACTGTTAGTGTTAGGGACACAAGGACCACTTGTGAGACAAGTCTGTCACCGCACAACACATCCAGTCCTCAGGTCCGACCGTCTTCATCCATCGGCACAGATGAACTACGCCAGGAGATGGGTCGACCATGATAATTCAAGGGTAGTGCCAGATTAGCTTGGCTCCATCATGCGCCAAGCTAATATGGCACTACCCTTGAATTATCATGTTCGATCCATCTAGTGCCACTGGTACATACTCGTTAGGTCACACCTCTAGAATCTGAGCGAATGCGGTCATGGGATTAAAAGTGCAAATTGGTAAATTTACGAGATGTCTGACGAAGGCCATTTACATACCATCTCGGCTAGCAGTCCGTGGCGCAGGGGCGGTCCGTGGCGCAGTGGTTAAGGCGCCTGCCACCAATGCTAAAGGTGCGAGGTTCGATTACGGGTTCTTTTCGGGACTTTTCTCCTCTAGTAAGTGTCACCGTTAATTCGGGCGCATCGTCGGGGGTTCTTTCTCCGAGTACTCCGGCTCTTCTTCCCCCTCAACTTCAGACCACTTTATAAAATTTCAAATACAAGCGATCAAAATTTCCGAAATCTCAGTACTGCTGAGCTCACCCTTCGCACCACGTGAATGTCCTGTGTTTGTCTTGTACTGTGTTTGTCTGTGTGTGTGTGTGTGTGTTACGATTGTGGTTGTGTTGTCCTGTGAGAGCATACATGTGTTAATCGTAGGAAACGATCCGATATTTATTTGAGCTATCATGGTTACGATTCACGTACCTTTTTAATAAGATTTTCTTTCGTTCGCGCGTAGAGCGGAATTCGCTTTGTTATTATGCTAAGTTTAACCGGAAGCTTCTAGCAAGGTCGCGCGGATAATAGCGGTCGATCTTTGTTTTGCGTATATTCGCGGAGTATAGATTATAACCTTCGAGCAGGTCGCGCTGTCTAGTGACCGCGTACGTGCGTCGTCAGAGGTGTAGTTAACATTTCGCTACACTGTTTTATAGACGCTCAAATAGTCATAGTTGTTTTCTGTGCGCGTGAACTTGGCAGCCAGTCGGTATGTTTGTTTTTTTTTGTTGGAAAGATTGTGAAACTTCTGGAAAGATTCCGGCTAGATCGTGAACTGCCTTCCATACTTTTGTGTGATATGATTACACACTAGGATTTGGGGCTGAAATTAGTAGCTGAATTTTTGTAGCCTATTGTAGTTATTCTAGAAAATTCTTTCTTTATTAATATTTATGAGTTTGAGTTACGTGTTTCGTTCTGATTGGTTGTGTTGTATAATTTTCTTGGATTATTCTGGAAATTAGTTGTACTATAAAAGATTGGTGCTGGGAAGCACGTATATACATTGTCTTGCATTGTGAGTTGTAGAGACACAGTTTATCGTAGGTACGTGGCCCGTATAGGGTGTACATTGTGAGAGACGCAGCGTAACGGTGGTGTACGTTGTATAAGAAACTTTGTGTCGTCAGTGTTGACATTTGAAGAAGAGACATTGTATCAGTGTTGGTGCATTTGGGAATGCATTGTGTGGAGATCGCATCGCTGAATTGAAATATTGTTGGAACTGTTACTCCAGTATTGTCTACATCCTTAAGCCACGTGTGACGGGTTGCAGCTGAATGAAGTTTATTTAAAAGAACCTTACGTGCGTGCGTCTGGTGTGTTTATCATACTACGACTACGACTTCACCACGTAACAGTGTGTCAAGTGAGCGTGCGTGTTGGGAGCAGTTCGCGGCGCTTTGAGACGATTCGCAGAATTGGGAAAAGCACCTATATAATGTTACGATTGTGGTTGTGTTGTTCCGTGAGATCATACATGTATTAATCGTAGGAAACGATCCGATATTTATTTGAGCTATTACGATTACGAATCACGTACCTTTTTGGTAAGATTCTTTATCGCTCGCGCGTAGAGCGGAATTGGCTTTGTTATGATACGCTAAGTTTAGTCCGGAAGCTTCTAGCAAAGTCGCACGGAGAAGAGCGGTCGATTTTTGTGATGCGTAGATTCGCTGAGAATAAACCAGAAGGTTCGAGCAAAATCGCGCTGTCTAGTGACCTCGCATTTGTGACGTCAGTGTGTAGGCAACATTTTGCAACACAGTAGTAAAGCCACTTTAATATTCATAGTCATAGTTGTTTTCTGTACGCGTGAATTTAGCAGCCGGTCACTATGATTTTGAAAGATCGTGAAATTTCTGGAAAATTCTGACCAGGTCGTGAACTGCCTACCATACTTTTGTGAGACGTCATAACGCGCCGGGATTTCCCAACATAGAGGCTGAAATTAGCAGTCAAATTTTTGTAGACTATTGTAGTTCATTCTAGAAAGTTATTTTTATTTAATATTTATGAGTTTCGGTTACGTGTTCCGTTTTGATTGGTTGCGTTGTGTGAATTAATGGGATTATTCTGGAAAGTTTTTATACTATAAAAGATTGTGCTGGGAAGCACGTTTGTACATTGCCATGCATTGTCAGTTGTAGGGACACACAGTTTATCGTAGGTACGTGTCCCGTATAGGGTGTACATTGTGAGAGACGCAGCGTAACGGTGGTGTACGTTGTATGAGAAACGCATTGTGTCGTCGCCAGTGTTGACATTCGCAGAGGAGACATTGTATCAGTGTTGGTGCATTTGGGAATGCATTGTGTGGAGGTCGCATCGCTGAAATAAAATATTGTTGGAACTGTTACTCCAGTATTGTCTACATCCTTAAGCCACGTGTGACGGGTTGCAGCTGAATGAAGTTTATTTAAAAGAACCCTACGTGCGTGCGTCTGGTGTGATACCATATTACAACTACGACTCAACACGTAACATATAATAATCGGTATTATTATTATTATTATTATTAAGGGTGGTGCCAGAAAAGCTTGGCGCCTGGCGCCTGGCGCCTCTATGCGCCAAGCTTTTCTGGCACCACCCTTGAGCTATCATGGTGAATTTGTATTCTGCTGTAGTGTGAAAGGGCTGGTCTAGGCTTATTACCGAACAGACATGAATGATAATAATGTCTTTGTTGATGGGACATTGAACTATAGGTCTTTTGTTGTTTGTTGCAACGAACTGTGTGACAGTGTGACAATTGTTACAAATATCAGGGACCTCAAGGAACTTTTCGACAACCATAAACGTTCCACTTTATTTATTTATTTATTATTTATTTATTTATTTATTTATTTATTTATTTATTTATTTATTCATTTATTTGTTAGATATTTAGGTTTTTCTTAAAAAACAAGACATGTACAGATTCTAGAAAGTGTACACGATATTTGTAACAATTGCCACATTGTCACAAAGCTCAATCGTTACAACTAGTGTTTACTAAGTGCGACCTCTATCGTCTTCGTTTTGCCAGCCACGGTCATCTGCGGTTTATGGGTGGTGAACACACATATAAATCTTACCGCTAATGACTCTTCCCCACCTAAAATGTACACATACGAAAACGAACCAACCAAACAACTCGTGCCTGTTGCTTGCCGAAGTCGCGATATTGAGACACGATCTGACTGACTGATACTGGGGTTTGCAGTGTACAGACCATGCATACACATAGTGAACCATAAATATTGCCTGAACATGAGCGCTTGTGACTGCAAGTTCCCGGTCAGAACATGTATTCTCAGTGAACTATAAGGCACGCTACTCTGTTGAAAGGTCCTGGTAAATCAAAGTGGCACAGTTGGAGTGCGCCTGAGTTGATCAGTGTTCAGGTCGTACTCCATAGGCAATAGATTTCCCTGTCCCCCATAACCCGCCCGTCAGGGCCGGGCCGTCCATTATCACTTCGGTGCCGTGGACGTTAAACCCGAACTAACCAGAAGGTACACTATGGTGTTTTTTGTGCTTTGACCAAACAAGATCTATGATGATTGGTCGATAATGCACACTTCTGTCCCCTGACAGTGCTTGTAACTACTTTACTTTGTAATCTCTTATCGTTATTTTCAGCAACTTGATAAATTTAACTAATATGGCGGATGAATTAAAACAAATACATGACCAGTTTTCTTTTACATGGACCATTGCAGAGGCCTTCGTGAGGTCAAAGTAACCATTGTACCCTGAAGGCCTTTGGTACGTTAATGCATCTGCGGTAAGTTAGTACATCTGCGGTTAGTTAGTGCATCTGCGGTTAGTTAGTGCATCTGCGGTAAGTTAGTACATATGCAGTTAGTTAGTGCATCTGCGGTAAGTTAGTGCAACTGCGGTTAGTTAGTGCAAATGCGGTAAGTTAGTGCATCTGCGGTAAGTTAGTGCATCTGTGGGGGGCTCATGGGGTTCTTTGCCTCTTGCTGGGTGGTGGTTGCAGTTTGAAACAGTGCTGGCGGCTACACGCACAAGGCCGTTGAAATTTGATGTCAGTTACATTTGTCATCTTTTGTCGTTCTCATAATCGTCCAGATCATCAAACGCCATCACAATGGTTACTTTGACCTCCCGAAGGCCTACAAGGGTGTCACGACACAGGTTTTTCTCGCCTATTTTTGTAGGGGAGTAAGTTTAGAGGGGTGACAGGGTTTAGTTAGTCATCGGGTAGCGATAGCATAGGTGTCTAGTATTTGGCCTGTACACGAGTATGCTGCCGTGCGAGGATTTGGAGGGTCGGCGTAACGCGCGTGATCGCTCGGTCTGAACGCGATCGGGTGGTTATTGGTTCACGTGTTTTCACATCTCATGATGTAGTGAGCGTTTTTGCCAACCTATCGTTATCCAAATTTTCGACAGTCGCATTTCCACCACTGAAGGAGTCGGTCGCTTCTGCCAACAGTCTCCTAGGGTGGTTTTTCAGGCGTGGTTCGCCATTTGCTGGAGGCCACAAGCAGCTGTGTCGGTTCTGTGTATCGGCCCTGCGATACGGTTTCTGGTCGTCCCGGAGCCGTTGTCCGAGGAAGGAGAGGGAGAGAAGGGAGAGCTGCGATGACTTAACCCCTGGCTTGTCTTGTCTTTGTTTGTCTTCGTTCTAGCCGGGGCGTCTTCACGGATGGCAGTAAGTACGCGCAACAATTCTTTAGTGGCCATTTGCTCGGGAGGAGGGGAGGGGGGTGTTTGTGTTTGCTTGTTCTGTTATTATTTTGGCTGGTGTATTGGGGGCAGGTGCAGAATAGAAGAGAATAGAATGTAGAAGTGAATGCCATCCGTCGTATTTTGTAATATTTAGAGTATCTAGCGGCGGATTAGTTATTGAGATTTAACGCCGAGTAGGCGACAAAGGTCGTCTCAGTATTTAGCGTCGGAGGATGTATTCGGAAGTGAGTGACGTGGTGACGTGTAAATGTGTAATTTGTTAAGGTTGAATTCGTTGTTGCGGGAGAGAGGTGAAGGAAATATGAAAGACGGAAATTGAAGGTGCGGGAAGTCTGATTATCTTGTTTCTTTTGTTAGTTATTTATGTGTGTATTTTTGCACCTGTGTTTTAGTGCATCCTATTCCAATTCTGGTTCCTATCCTAATCCAACGGTGGTGCTGACTGTCACTCCGCCTTGTGGGGCTACGACACTGTACCTGGCTGTTGCTGAGTGTCGCGGCACGCCGTGTGTTAGGTCGGGTCGTCCCACTTAATTATTTCTAACCGGTTTAAGTGCAGTTTTGGTTGTGTATAATCTTGTAAACAACGTCATATGTTGTGAGATTTATTTCATCTCCTCGTAATGTCTGTATTGCGAGAGGAGCTCTGTCACAGTGTCGGAAAGTGTTTGAGAGATTGTATTATTTAATAGCAACCTGTGTTACGGAAGCCCTTATCGCGGAAGCAAGAGCGTCGAGTTGAGCTGCGCTTAACGGTTGTGCTTCCGGCGTGAAGGTCACGTGACGTGAAATATTCTGAGTTTATTGAACTGTCAGTTATGTTAGATTAAGGACACTTGCTTCATTTGTATACGTGATATTGTTCATTCTGAAACGTTGCTAGTTAAAGGAGCCTTGTTTATTCTGAGACGTGATAGTTAAAAGAGCTTTGTGCTGTGAATGTCTAGTTTGCTAGAGCATTAGCTTAATTCGAACTTGTCGTTCGTGCTCCCGCTGAGGAGATGTAGTAGCTTATGAACAATATTCATTTTTCTCGATCTTCATTTGTGTGTTAGTAAACATATTTTATTGATCGTATATTTGATATTGTGCTATTTGCCATACTATATTACTTAAGGAGCCACGTGCTGTGAGGGACTCTTCGCGGAAGCAAAGGCGTTGGTCTACTGGCGTTAGCGCCTTACGCTTGTGCTTCCGTCGGGGTCCGGTGGCTTTTGGGTTTAAGCTCAGTTTCAGTTTCGTTGTATTAAGGATAGTAGATTTATTTATAAATTGTTCGTTTGTATTTTATTAGGGATATTGAGTTTATTGTATATTTTGTTGTTATTTTGTAATGTGTATAGTGGGTAATCGGTTTGGGGAGTTTGGACGTGTGTGTGTGTGTGTGTGTGTGTGTGTGTGTGTGTGTGTGTGTGTGTGTGTGTGTGTGTGTGTGTGTGTGTGTGTGTGTGAATATGACGTGTGAGCGTGTGGTTAGGATTGAATGATGGTATAGTTGGTTATTGTTAGGAGTGTATGTAATAAATGTCGTCGTCGTTGTTCCTCTGGTGTTTGTGTTAGGTTTGTGTTAGTGCGGGTTGGGTGTGTCTCGAGCGGTAGTGCTCATAGCTCGCGCCCCGGAAGCGGGGGGTCGTGACAAAGGGTTCGTGCAGCACACACCTTCTACCAATAACTTGTAATATTCTTATGCATCCCGCGCGCTTCATTTGAACCACTCCCTTTATCTGGCCGGTCAGTCAGGACAAGAAGGGGGAGGACTCTGTAGATGTGATGAAGAACGATAGAGCTGAGGACGAGCTGAGTGACCTCGCCAAGCGCTGGATTGCCGGGGTGCCGGAGCACACCTTCGCCATCTCCGCCTTGTGCTACAGGGGCCTCTACAGCCGGTGCATGCCCAGCTTCAGTACATGGGGTGTCGACCCAGAGGTGTTTTAACTCATTAGAGGCGCTCCGCGTCAAAAGTGTGGCTTCAAAGTTGCATGAAGAAGGTATTTGAAATAAATTATCCTAACAAAATAATAATTATGTTACCAAAACATAGTCAAGCAGGCTGCAAGCTATTCTGGAAACACCCTGAACCCGTTTAGCGTCAGTTGATATAGACTGTGTTTCTAGAGTCTTTGTCAGTTCAACACCAAAATGTCCTCGTTTTCCCATTTAAAGAATTGTCAGCAAGAGCAATAGATCCTCATGAGCCCCCGCAGCTGCGGGGGCTCATGAGGATCTATAACTCTTGAAGTTGGGTGGTGTTCAGATTTTATCAGCACAAAAAGGGTCAAACTGTCATGATCAGGACCTGAACAGACATGTCGACTTTAAACTAATGTGGACTACACGGAAAGTCAGACTTCAGGCACGGGCGTGGGATGATCGTTGGGAAATCCAACACCTCTGTAACTCGTATAGCAGTAAATAACACATTCGCGCAGTTTTCTGCTACCAGTGTTAAAGAGAGGGACGATTTTGCAACCATCATCCAATGCCTGTGACTTTTATGGTTCAATTGTGTTAAACATTTTTGTCTCAATTTTCAGACCGGGCACGTACGTGCGCTTAAGGAAGACACATGACAACGTCTTCATGGAGAGCCACGTGGTGTCCGGGGCTGCCAACCCCTAACTCGCTCTGGCGGTCACTGTGGCCGCTGGACGGAAGGACTCGGCCGCTGGTTGCAGGTCAGAATGATACATTTCACTTCCCCTTGCGTCACGCAGCCATTGGTCCTAACCCCTTCACCGCCAGTGGACACAAAAATTTAATGATGTCTTTGAAAACAGGGCGAGTTCAATACCGAATAATCACATCGGTCCGACGAACACAGATATGAATAGGGTCAGCAAGAGGCGTATGCAAGGGGCTCATGAGGCTCTTTGTCTCTTGCAGTTGGGTGGTGTTTGCATTTTAAACAGTGCCGGCAGGCTACACGCACAAGGGCGTTGAAATTTGATGTCAGTTACGTTTGTCAACTTTTGTCGTTTTCATAATCGTCCAAATCATCGATCGCCATCACAATTTATTATTATTATTATTATTATTATTATTATTATTATTATTATTATTATTATTATTATTATTATTATTATTATTATTATTATTATTATTATTATTATTATTATTATTATTATTATCTCATGTTCATCAACATCATCGTCACTGTTATTATTATTATTATTATTATTATTATTATTATTATTATTATTATCTCATCATTATTATCACCGTCATTATTATTATTATTATTATTATTGTTATTATTATTATTATTATTATTATATTACCACCATCAACATCATCGTCATTGTTATTATTATTATTATTATCGTCATTATTATTATTATTATTATTGCTTCTGATTCTTTTGTCGGGCTGACGGAAAAACCGACTAAATGGCTGACAGCATAACGAACGTGCAAACTGAGTGGCAGACTGACTGGTCTGCCGGGTAGGTAACAAACGGACTGGCTTTCTGACTGGCTGGCGGACGAACGTACAGACAAACGGACTGACTGGCTTTCGACTGGCAGACGAACGATCGGCTAGCTAACTGACTGGCTCACGAGCGCAGTCGCTGGGAATCTATGTCTCTTGCAATTGGATAGTGTTCACTTTTTATCGGCAGGGAAGGGGTTACATTGCGTTTAAGAACATAATACCACGTGCAATAAGACACAATAAATCACAATACTACGTGCAATAAGACACAATAAATCATAATACCACATGCAATAAGACACAATAAATCATAATACCACGTGCAATAAAACACAATAAATCATAATACCACGTGCAATAAGACACAATAAATCATAATACCACGTGCAATAAGACACAATAAATCATAATACCACGTGCAATAAGACACAATAAATCATAATACCACGTGCAATAAGACACAATAAATCTTAATACCACGTGCAATAAGACACAATAAATCTTAATACCACGTGCAATAAAACACAATAAATCATAATAACACGTGCAATAAGACACAATAAATCATAATACCACGTGCAATAAGACACAATAAATCTTAATACCACGAGTAATAAGACACAATAAATCATAATACCACGTGCAATAAGACACAATAAATCTTAATACCACGAGCAATAAGACACAATAAATCATAATACCACGTGCAATAAGACACAATAAATCTTAATGCCACGTGCAATGACACAATAAATCATAATACCACTTGCAATAAGACGCAATAAATCATAATACCACGTGCAGTAAGACAAAATAAATCATAATACCACGTGCAATAAGACACAATAAATCACAATACTACGTGCAATAAGACACAATAAATCATAATACCACATGCAATAAGACACAATAAATCATAATACCACGTGCAATAAGACACAATAAATCATAATACCACGTGCAATAAGACACAATAAATCATAATACCACGTGCAATAAGACAATAAATCTTAATACCACGTGCAATAAGACACAATAAATCTTAATACCACGTGCAATAAGACACAATAAATCTTAATACCACGTGCAATAAGACACAATAAATCTTAATACCACGTGCAATAAGACACAATAAATCTTAGGCAGGGAGTGAGAAACAGTTACTTGCGTTAAAGCGAAACGTATTTAGACACTCAGTTTCAAATCACTGTTGTGTCATTCCGTGCCTTGTGCAATAAAATACTGTGTGTGTGTGTGTGTGTGTGTGTGTGTGTGTGTGTGTGTGTGTGTGTGTGTGTGTGTGTGTGCGCGCGCATGTGTGTGTGTGTGTGTGCGCATGTGTGTGTGTGTGTGTGTGTGAGTGCCTGTACGTGTGCCTGTGCGTGTCTGTAGGGGGTGGGTGGGTGGGTGTAGAGAGGGGGTGACATACTAACCTCTAAAGTCACAAGGAGGTGGGGTGGAGTGGCTTGGGGTGGGGGTGGAGTGGATAGTCTTCTGCATCAAGCATAAAATTGTTCATGTTTTTTTTTTAACCCCAAAATAATCTTTTCTCTGCCAAAATATATGGGGGATCCAGGGGATACTCTCTCCCTCCCCCCTCCCATACATTCTCCTGGCCTCCTAGTGGTCCCTCCTCTCTCTCTCTCTCTCCCCCCCCCCCTTAGGGGTCCCTCCCTTCTCTCTCTTTCTCTCTCCTCCCCCCCCCCCCCTCGGGTTTCTACACCACTCTATCGTTTGGCGGAAAAGATGGATAACTACTAGGTTTCAAAGTGTTAAAAAAAAAAAAAAAAAAAAAAAAAATTAGTCCCCGATCACTTTTAGTGCCAGTGGGACATAAAAATGAAGAAAATGAATGAATGTTAAAAATAGCCTTTAGCAAACTGTGTTCAGCCATGCGTGGCAATATCGGCTACTCCTTGACGTAGTCCTTCCTCTGATGACAGAGACAAATATTCACACGAAACTCCTGCAGCCCAGTGGCAGGGTGATGAGCATCTAGGTCTCTGCCTGACGTCGGCTTCAGCTGTACTTACGTTTGAAATTATATCCCAGTGCTCACTAGGCCTTCGGGCTGTCGTCGGCCGCCGTTGGCCCGCGCACGGCTGTCCGATGGCCTTTTGCGCATTGGGATACCTGTGTGCATCCAATCGTGGCCGTCTTCCTCGTGCGGATGATTTAATTAATGACCCGTGTCCAGCCACACCTGCCGTCGGCCACGCTTGATTGATTGCGGCTGTTGACGCGCGTATTAAAGTTACGAGTCGAGATCTATCAACTTTGATGGGAATTTTATGGCCTAGATATCCCCGTGAAAGGTTCTGCTAAATCACAAACAGCAGCGCGACCGAAATGATCAGTGTTCAGGTCGTACCCCATAGGCGATAGTTGTCCCTGTCTCTGCCACCCCCCCCCCCCAACCCGTCCGCTAGGGCCGTCCATTATCACCCCGGTGCCGCGGTCGTTAACCCCTGAACTAACCAACCAACCGTGGTCTTGATGATCTTCCAAAACAGCCCGCTACATTTTTCTTTCAGTTCGTTATGTGGCAACATCAGCGAGGGTTCGTTTGCAACCAAAGACTCCAACAAACGGAAATACAACACTCCAAACATCTCCAGGAGACATAGATCCTCATGAGCCCGGAGGGCTCATGAGGATCTATGTCTCTTGGAGAAGTAGTTTGGAGTGTTGTCTATGCTTGTGGTAGAAGCTGGTAATGATTTCGCTGTTGTTCGCTGTAAACGAAGCCTCACAAATATCCCTTCAGATACAGTAGGATATGTTCCGGCTTAGCAGTCACTTTTTTTTTTGCAAGAAAAATATGATTAAAAAAAAAAACCGCGTTCTCTCAAGAGAAAGTCTTGAAAGTCCAATTGTGTCACCTGTCATTAAAACTATCAATTGTGGAGTTACAGTCACCTAAATGATGGTCTGTAATGACAGGTAATCTGTCAAAATTGTGGTCGCTGAATTTAGGGTTTACTGTACCGCAGTACTGACATAACGGTGACTTGGCCATATTAGTTTAAAGTCCAGGGTCTTGCTCAACAGGATTTACACATGGGGAAGCGCCAAGCTAATCTTGCACTATCCCTAAACTATTGTAACCACCAATCTTATCTGGCACTACTCTTGACGAAAGCCAGCCATTACCACAATGTGTTTTCACGATGTGCATCAACGTTCAGGATTTATTTTTTTCTAGTTACTGTACAACATGACTTATTCCCGTTACAGTGGCTGTATACTGTTAGGACAATGTACATTACTAGCGCTGCACATCGTGAAAATATAATAAGTTATTGGTACCGACCCTTGTAGGCCTTCGGGAGGTCAAAGTAACCATTGTACCCCGAAGGCAGAAGGCTACTTTGACCTCCCGAAGGCCTACAACGGTCCATGCAGCAACCCCAGCTACCAATAATGAACGTGTTTTCATTCCTCCGCTAATTTCGTCAAATTAGACACGTTGATCAAACTTCGAAAGTCTGTGGCATCTTCTATAGCTGACCTAAATACATGTTTTGAGCGAGCCTCTGCAGTTGCAAGGGGTCACCAGCATGCGCAAACACCGCTCTTGTTGGCATCTTCTCAATTTCAATTTGACTTTTGGAAAGCGCTTTTCGAGCCGCAATGTCTACATATTGTCAGAGTAATGCGATTTAACAGTGAGTACCTGTTTTTGCAATTGACTGTCACTAAACAAGTAGTTCAGCATTTAATATTTGGCATTGAAGCGACGATCTCGTGACAGTGACCTGGGTGCGCCATTTTCGATCCAGAGAAAACTTGCTCTGTTTTTAGTCTCGTGCGTTTCAACGGAAAATATTGTTCAAAACTGGATGTTGTTGTCTTTAAAATAACTCTAGATTGCGTATCGTGACGAACAATGCGAAGAGACAGCGTTGTTTGGCGTGTGTTTTGCTCTTTTTTCGAACAAAGCTGGTACTCGAGAGTCGAACAAGATGTCATAACGCGTCATACAGCGGGATACAAAACGTCCGCCATTAGTCGCTACAAAGGTTTTTGTAGCTCGGTCATGTGGTACAGTTTGCGCTAAAGAGATTGGTCGTGTGACGTAGGGGTGAAACAAAGAGTCTTACATCGGTGTTTAGGTGGTATTCAGAATCTCACTCGAGTGGTCTTAAAACGGCCTTTTCTACGAACCTTATCTTTTCTCAGTCTAAGCATAAATCCGATGTGAGTTGAGTTGGTTTTCGGCACACGCCTAACCACAACTCAGCCGCCGTTGTGTCGGGGGGCAAAGAACATGACGTCGTTTACTTTTAAACTTGATGTGAATATTTGGGATGTCAGACAAATGTTCCTACGTGATGACGTAATAGCGCAATACATGACGCCAGAGTGCCATTCGTCACTATCAAATGGCGTCATAGCACGAGTGAGCTGAATGTAGGTCAAGTTTCAATATCGTGTGTGCCCGCACCTTATTGTTGACCAGATTTTCTACCAGACAATATTGTGCACACGGGTCCGTTCACGCACCAGGGCTGTATCACACACGTGCGATACAGCCAAGCTCTGTCAGTCACGCGTGTACGATACAGCCAAGCTCTGTCAGTCACGCGTGTGTGATACAGCCAAGCTCTGTCAGTCACGCGTGTGTCGATACAGCCAAGCTCTGTCAGTCACGCGTGTGTGATACAGCCAAGCTCTGTCAGTCACGCGTGTGTGACTCACATACAGCTTTTCCCCTCAAAAGCAGCAAAAAATGAGGTGTGTCAGAAATGTCGTCTGACATCAGTGTTAGGTCATGACTGATACTGAGAATCTCCTCCAGTGGTTTTAAAACCTCATCCTACGAAAGCGAATAGGATAAGGTTTAAAGTCCACGAGAGCGAGATTCTCAGTATCACCTAAACACTGATGTAAGAATCTATTTCTTACTCGCCTGTTTCTTGGCATAAATCCGATTTGACTTGGTTTTCTCACGCGCCGCCTAACAACAACGCAGCCGCCATTGCGTCTTTGGCAAAGAATATGACGTCATTTACTTTGTAACGTGACGGGGATATTTTGGATGTCAAACAAAAGTTTCTACATAAAGACGTAATAGTGCAATACATGACGCCATCAAAACAGTCGTCACCATGAAATGACCGCGTCATTGCACGTAGCTGAAAGGAGGTCAAGTTCACGCACCAGGGCTGTATAGAGTCACACACGTATGGTACAGCCAAGCTGTATTCCACGTGAGTGATACAGGAGGTGTGTAACAAATGTGTTTCTCTACTCCAGCCTGTGGCCTTTACTCAGTCTTCAGACGGGTAGCTCGGTGGCTCGGTGGTAAAGCGGCATTCGACTCTTTCAGTCGTCACGGCTGTGCGCGGGCCAACGCCGGGCGGCCGACGTCCGATTGACGGCTTTTGCGCACTGGGTAGTCACAGTTTATCATATGTCAATTTTTTAAATTTTTAAAATTTTTATTTATTTATTTATTTATTTATTTATTTTTTGCCGAGCGCAAATAAGACAGTTCAGTTTCAGTTTAGTCAAACGATCGTGAATTTACCTTCTGGAAGCCCCCCTCCCGCCTCCCCCACCCCCACTACCCTTCCCCACATCCTACCCTTGCCCCTTCCCTACATGCCCGACTGAATATTTCTGCACTTTAACTCATTGTGTCCGAGGTACGAAGCACCCACATTTTGGTGTTATCCTCTAAAGACTGCATTACAATTCAGGAGACAGATCGACCATGATAGTTCAAGGGTGGTGACAGGCTAGCTTGGCGCCTATAGGCGCCAAGCTATTCTGCCACCACCCTTGAACTATCATGGTCGAGCCATATCTTGCTGTGGTGTGTCGCGGGCAGAACTGAGTTTTAAAAACAACAACAACAACAACAACAACAAAAACAACCGGCAACGTCTGTGCCAGTGTGAAACGGAGCAGGATATATGCGAGTTCCGACTCAGGTGCCCATACAAGCCAAGGGACACAACTAGACAGTAAGTGCAACTTGAGGAACGGTGCACGAATTTAGCAGTTATCTCCCTGTGACGCTTACGCGGGACATGACAGTTACCAGTAAGTTCACTGAAATAACTTTGAGACATGGCCATGCGGCGGCTGTTCCTGCCTAGATAGAGGCGCAGGTTGTTATGAACTCCTGCGGTTGCTGTTTGTTATGCTTTTTTTGTTTGTGTTTTGAAGTGCGGGTGGGGGGTGGGGGGTGGAGGAGGGGCTGAGGGCGGCACAACGTGCCGGCCTTAAATCATTCAGCCCCCGACACACCACAGCCAGACATGGATCGACGAGCATCGGATAGTTCAAGGGTGGTGCCAGAATAGCTTGGCGCCCATAGGCGCCAAGCTATTCTGACACCACCCTTGAACAATCATGCTCGGTCTGTCTCTGGAATTGTCATACAGTCCTTCAGAGGCCGGCAACTCCAACATTTTGGGGATTTCACGGTCCTGGGGTGGAATATGTTAATGGCAGTTTACTCTCCAGCTGCCCAAAGACCAAACAACCGTGCTGCTTTTTCTGGGGGGTGGGGGTGAAGGGGGTGGGGGTGGGGGGGGGGGCGTTTGCTTTGGTTTGCTTTCATTTTGGTGTTGCTTATTTTCAGTGGGGGGGGGGGGGGGGGGGGGGGCATAGTCAGTCAAACCAACATCAATAGCAGTTTCGGCTTTTGTGTGTGGGTGGGGGGGGGGGAGGGTTAGGGGTGGGAGGCAGGGGGGGGGGGCGGGGGAAGGAGGGTGGAGGAGCTTTGGGAGAAGGGGAGGTGACAGGGGATAGATACACTAGCGGCTCTGAAATAATTTCTTCAACTCTGGGGAATGGCGGAAAGGGAGCCCGGGGAGTCTGATGGGGGTGGCGGGGGGTGGTCGTGTGTGTGTGTGTGTGTGTGTGTGGGGGGGGGGGGGAGGAGCGAGGAGCGACGTTGCTGTGACTCATTCAAAAAGTAAGCAGAACGTTGCATTGGGTTTTCTAATCTAATTCGTATTTTCCCAAATCATTACTTCAAGTTTTTCCTGTTTCAATAGCCAGCTGATTCGATCCTGAGGGCAAACGGCACAACATGGAATAGTAACGAATGGAAATTGTGTGATGTTGAAATGCCCGGGAGACGGCAACTGATGTACGGCGAATTTAGAAAAATAAACATAAAGGAAGATGTCTGGAAGACCTCAGTAAACACCTCAAAGCCTCGAACGGGGACAAGAAAAGAAACACACATGTGAGATGCCGCGTGAAACGGGGTTTGTTCAGCATCAGAAGCGCTGCTACCGACGAAACCGCTCGGCGATATAGACGCGTATCGTCAGAAACAGTTAAACGCTGCTACCGACGAAACCGCTCGGCGATCTAGACGCGTATCGTCAGAAACAGTTAAACGCTGCTACCGACGGAACCGCTCGGCGATATAGACGCGTATCGTCAGAAACAGTTAAAGGGTTAAAGTCGATCATGCACACTTCTCTCCCCTGACAATGCTTTTACTACTTTACTTTTTAATCTTCCTTAAATATTAGCACTGGCAGTCTCCCCTTTTCTTTTCATTTCTTACTACAATATCGACTGCAACCGCTTCCCCCCTTTTAGTAGGTTTTCTCTTAGGGTGCATGGAAATTTGGCTCTAGGTGGAGGCATGGAATGTATGCCCCTTCAGACACCACAGTGTGGCTGTCTTTGCAGGTAGGCAAAAGTTCCTGCCTTCCACCAGCATGCCGAACGGTGTGCTGACGAGGTCGCCAAGACCGAAACAGCTGTCCACACCGGCTAAATATCTGGACCCCTCTTGGAGGACCTAGATTTAAATTTCCGTGCACCGAGAAGCTGGAACAGTGGCCGGATATGTGATACCCCCCCCCCCCCTTTCTGGGGGGCTTCCATATTCATTGCTTCCAGTCACTTTCTTTTCCTTTTTTTTTTTTTTTTTTTTTTTTTTTTGCTGCTTTGACCAAAGTAGATCTATGATCACTGGTCGATCATGCACACTTCTCTCCCCTGACAGAGCTTTTACCTACTTTACTTTGTAATCTAGTTAAAGGGTTACATTACTAGTTAAAGGGTTAAATTTTTTAACTTGACCCGTCCCGCAGTTAACCCTATAATCCCTAGGCCGTATTTGCCAATTTGTAGAGGTGTCACCCAGCGAGTATATGCTAGTTGCATTAGATAGATCGACCATGACAATTCAAGGGCAGTGCCAGATTAGCCTGGCGCTTAATGGCGCCAAGCTAATCTGGCACTATCCTTGAATTATCATAGTTGCTCCATCTCCTGCTGTAGTACGTCGGGGGTGATGGATTAAATTAAATTAATTAATTAAAATAATTAAATTAAAATAAATTATTCTGTCTGCAAGATTCTTCGACTGTCGATCCAACTCCTGCAACTGGTACATGGTCGTTGGATGAAACATCCAAATTTTGGGAAATGTGTCTGTGATGTTAAACTGGTTAGGTCAAAGATAATGTAGGCTGCAGAGGTTTAACTGGGTAGGTCAAAGATAATGTAAGCTGCAGAGGTTTAACTAGGTAGGTCAAAGACAATGTAGGCTGCAGAGGTTTAACGGGTTAGGTCAAAGATAATGTAGGTTGCAGAGGTTTAACTGGGTAGGTCAAAGATAATGTAGGCTGCAGAGGTTTAACAGGGTAGGTCAAAGCTAATGTAGGCTGCAGAGGTTTAACTGGGTAGGTCAAAGATAATGTAGGCTGCAGACTACAGTATCTGTGGTTAACTCATTCTGGACGTAAAGCATGGCTGTAGCCGCGTATCCGTATGCTTTGCGTCTGGAATGATTTCATTGAACAACCTGCCAATTTATATGAAATGACGGATGGAAATGCACACACGCTCTCTCTCTCTCTCTCTCTCTCTCTCTCTCTCTCTCTCTCTCTCTCTCTCTCTCTCTCTCTCTCTTTTTTTTTTTTTTTTTTTCTTTCTTTTCTTTTTTCAATTTCTCAATAGTTACAGTTGATGGTTAGTGTTCAATAGTTTACATTTGAAGTTTTAACTTTACTCCTTCAGTTTTTAGTTGAAATCTTAAAGAGTTAATATTTTTCATATAATCTATGATCATCTTTATGTTTATTGAAATCTATTGTATGTGCACGTGTGAGTATGTGTGCGTGTGTGTGCGTGATTGTAACGCATCACTTGAGTAACAGTCACCATGCGTTACCCTTGTGCTGCCTTACATCTGACTGAATGTGTGTGTGTGTGAGTGCGTGCGTGCGTGCGTGCGTGTGTGTGTGTGTGTGTGTGTGTGTGTGTGTGTGTGTGTGTGTGTGTGTGTGTGTGTGTGTGTAACGCATCACTCGAGTAATGCGTGTTTTACTTTATTCTTGTGCTGCCTTACAACTAGCATACGTGTGCGCAACAGCCGCCGTATGTCAGTATGTGTCTGTGTGTGTGTATGTATGATATTTTCAATTCATCAATAGTTACAGTTGATGTTTAGTGTTCAATAGTTTTCTTTTGAAGTTTTAACTTTACTCATTCAGTTTTTAGTTGAAATCTTAGGTTAATATCTTCATAATCTATGATACTTTAGGTTTATTTAAATGTAATGTATGCGCATGCGTGAGTATGTGTGCGTCTGTGTGTGGGTGCGTGCGTGATTGAACGCATCACTTGAGTAATAGGCACATGCGTTACCCTGTGCTGCTTACATCTGACTGAAAGTGTGTGTGTGTGTGTGGTGTGTGTGTGTGTGTGTGTGAGTATGTGTGTGTGTGTATTTGTGGTGTGTGTGTGTGTGTGTGTGTGCGTGTGTGTGATGTGTGCGCGCGCGCGAAATATTCTGTTTATTATTATTATTATTATTATTATGTAATATTATCATCATCCTGTCTCTTTCTATCTCTATCTATCTGTCTCTATCTCTTCTGCTGTTACATCTATCTACATGTTCTAGGACAGACGTGTAAAGGCTGCGTGCTACTGTCTTCATCCTACAAACACAGTTCAATCAATCACACTCTCTCTCACACTCACTCACTCACTCTCACACTCACACACACACACACACACACACACACACACACACACACACACACACACACACACACAGAGTACACAGGGTGAAAAAGGAAGGGCAAAATCTTACAACTGGTGGCTCCGGAGTCCTGAAGACTTTTGCCAGAGAGGAATAATTTTCTTTCACAGAGGCGAAACATGCAAAACAAACCACAACGCGCCAGAGAAAGCAGGGGACGCCTGAGATGAAAAGAAGATCCGAGATGTGACGGCCACTCTCCAAATCAAATCTGCGACCCTTGTTACCTTCTTTACGCAAGACCGGGGTTTGCGCAGATAATCGAGTGCGCTCCCTTGAATATGTATTGTCTCCCTTGCTAATCGATTTCCCCTGCAGTTCTCTCCCCCTGAAATATTGATAGATTTGGACAGGAGGTTCTTTTTTGAATTGGCGCTTCCTCTAGCGAACACCCTCATGCGTTATTTCATAAAAGATCGGCTGCCAGTGTCGCAAGCTGTCGAGATAAACTTCTATTTTATTTGCCTGTTGCTGGCACAATTTAGATTTATGTTTCATACTTAATGGCCGTTGGACTAATGTACGTTCGCGTTTCTGAGCTTGAGGAGGACATGGGGTGTTCAAGCTATTGGGGTTGGAACACGCCGACGAGCTAACCGGATTAGGACTCTTTTCATGCAACCGGGAGACCTTGGCAAACTTCTTAATTGAATATTTCTCGCTGATATCTAAAGCCAAAGATCCAATCCTTGGTGACTTCCTCTGTCGGAAAAAAGCAGATATAAAAGAAGACATAGCTCGTCTAGATCGGTCTGCAGGCGCTGTTTTAAACCATAAAGACAATTCGGACCAAAATGGCGACTGCGAAGAGTGTAAGATGTTTTTGTTAGAAACTAATAGCAAACGAAAATCAAGTACAGCACAAAAAGTTAGAGATTTGACTAGAGATAGCTGGACAAAACAACTGGAGGGTTTAATTGTCAGTCTACAAGAAAATAGATTCGCATGAGCCCCTTGCAGTTGTAGGCTACAGGGACTCATGAGAATGTACGCTCTTGTAGACTGTGTGGAGCTGACCGCAAGGCTGCAAAAGCAGATGCTGAAACTCCAGAAAGATTCATAGCGCCCGTGGCTTTGAACGCTTGCATCAGAATATCGAGTTAGAAAAAGAAAGATTGTGACAGTCGCGCGCGCGCTGAATCTCGGTTCTGGCCCCAAGTGAGCATCGCAGCAACAGATAATCGGGCCGACGCCGGCCACATATGCACTGACGTGCAGGGACCAAATGAGGTCGTCCGTCGGCTCGTTCAGACTTTTGCTAACTTGGTTAGTGGTGATGTTGACGTGTGGGAGTATGTTCAAATGATGATTCGCCCCCAAAAGGCCTGACTCGCTACGATAGGATGTGGATGGGCCGTGATAGTTCAAGGGTGGCGTCGGAATAGCTTGGCGCCTCCAAAGAATCTCTAAAAGAAATTGATATTTTCATCCGGAGGATGTTGATGAGTTAGGGGCGCTATAGTTTTCACGATGTTAGTCTTAGTAGGGGTGGTGGTGATGGTGTTGGTGGTGTTGGTGGTGGTGATGGTTGCGAGGTAGTGTGCGGTCAGTAATGGGGACTTTACAGCTGTTGAACTTTGCGTCTCAATTTTCCTTACCATGGTAGATCAGTTTCGCACAGGTGCCGCGAAATATAAAGTATGATCTGAAGAAAATGGCTTACCGTATCTTCAATGTGCGGTCCAAGTTTAACTGTATTTTGCTATTGGCATTTCGCTAGTAGAATCAATGCCTGTCTAAGAAGAAGAGGAAACAAGACAGATAAGAGGAGAATAGAGAGAGCATGCAGAGAGAACAATGAGAGAGAGAGAATAGAGAGAGAGAAGAGAGAGGAGAGAGAGATGACGGAGAGAGAGAGAGAGGGAATGATGAGAGAGAGAGAGAGATGGAGAGAGAGATGAGACTATGACGAGAGAGAGAGAGAGAGGAAAGAAATGAGTGCAGAGCAGATGAGAGAGATCGAGACAGAGTCAGATCGAGAGAGAGAGAGAGAGAGAGAGAGAGAGAGAGAGAGAGAGAGAGAGAGAGAGAGAGAGAGAGAGAGAGAGAGAGAGAGAGATGAGAGAGAGAGAGAGAGAGAGAGAGAGAGAGAGAGAGAGAGAGAGAGAGAGAGAGAGCGCTTGGCAGAAGGTCCCATTCATTTCACTAAAAAGATAAAGATCGGGTATAAAATGGTTCCATTGCCACACTTTAAAGGCAGGCAGACTATTTAAACGAATTCAGGGGGAATAAAACTAAACGTAAAGATGAAAGAAGGGGAGATAAGTTTTCAATTCACTTTTTTTTTTTTTTTTCAGCAGCAACGCGGGGAACATCAGTAACACTCAGCTGGCCTCAAAACCTCAATCTATCCCGAGTGCAAATGTCTTCAACGTTCAGTGTACCCTGTCTGTATTCGTGCCGAGGTATTTCGCGTGTTAGCACCCCAATGCGCAAAAGCCCATCGGGCCAGTCGGCCCGATGGGCTTTTGCGCATTGGGGTGCTCACACAGGCGAAAATACCTCAGCACGAATTATAGAAAGGGTACATCAACTTATGTCACTTACGAGCTTGCCAGCGAACACCGGCGATATAAAAGTCCCCGCCCGGAAAAAAATGGAAACGGGAGAAAAATGAATGTCCAAGGGCCCGCCGAGGTGTCGTGATCTCCAGTATTACCTCACGGCACTGACACAAAATAACCAAAAGATATGTATGTCTGTTTTCAAAACAAGGGTTATGTCTATTTTGAAAGAGGGGTTTAACCCCAAATGTTATAAGCTGTGTGGTAACTGTCTTTTCTAAGCGTGTTGCTTTCTTCGTTGCGGCCACATTCCTTCTGCGAATGAAGATAAGTAGCGGCTAATCTCTCTGTTTGTCTATTTTGACAAAGGGTATTTACCCGAAATATGAATAAATTGTGTTGTTCCCGTCTAAGCGTGTTTCTTTCTCCGTTGGGTACTTCCTTTCTTTCTTCGTTGGGATATCACAGGATATTCTGTTGCACCATGTAAGCGTTAACTCTCCAGTTGAGTAAGCAGAGGTCCTCGGGCCCATGACGGCTATGCGCGGGCCCACTGCGGCGGTCGTAAGACCGAAGACGTTTAGCTACTGGGGAGCATAATGTTCTAGCCGTCCGTCCTTGACTGTCTATCTGCATCTCTCTCTCTCTCTCTCTCTCTCTCTCTCAGTGTCTGTCTGCTTGTCTGTCTGTCTCTCTCGTCTCTCGCGAGTAGCATACTAACGGATCTCTCTAAATCTCCCCCTAGTGTTGGTTTGCACATCATCACGGTTTGTTTTTCGCTGCGTGTCCCATTTCGAATATTTACGGTGACAATGATTTAGCCAATCAAATAACGGAAAGTCCCTAACTGCTGAGGTGTGTAATAAATATGTCACTATAATGTGTGCACATAATCTGCTGACGCTCAATAGTGTCGGGACAGAGAGCCATTGCACGCGCATGAGCAGCAATGGCGGCCCTCATGTGGCATGCCGGAGCATACCGCGACAATAGAGTAAAAAAAAAAAAAAATAAATAAAATAAAAAAAATAAAGAAGACGGGTTCCCCAGGACTTGTACCTCTTACTGGTGTCATTTACATTTGTGTTCGTCAGTCTGTCCGCCTGAGAAAAAGAAAACACATATGTACATGACACCAAGAATGTGTAGAATCAGGCGCATGCCATTTGACGCTGTTGCCAGCGCTTAACCTCCAAATAAATGGTGCTCTAAGCGCTTTACAAGAGCAAAAATCACAGAACACACATCAAAAAGCTCACACTCACACACACCGTTACCAGAACAGTTACTGCCAAAGATTGCTAACGCACTGAAAATGCAAGTTGATACTAGAATGGTATGTTATGCTTATGTGTGTCTGTGTATGTGTGTGCATGAGTGCGCGCGTATGTGTGTGCACTGTTCGTTTGTGTGCGCTGTGCGAGTGCGTGTGTGTTCAGTGTGTGTGTGTGCGCGTGTCTTTGCGTTTGCACTCTGTGTGCGTGTGTTCAGTAAGTGTGAATGTGAGTGTGTGAGTGTACGTGTGCATGATGCAAAAGTCGATTATCACCAAACGTTCACACAGTGAAAAACAGACAACCAACCAACCAACCAACCAACCAACCAACCAACCAACCAACCAACCAACCAACCGACCGACCGACCGACCAACCAACTAACCAACAAAACAAAAAACCCAAGAATCAAAACAAACAAACAAACAAATATAAAGACAAAATTAAAAAAAAAAAAAAAAACAGAAACACTGGTTATTTTTCGCATTTTATTGAAAAATAGTTGCTTTATTTGCAAATGACATAGCATTACAATGCAAAGTACAAGTTAGAGCAACGTTTTTTATGTACACCCCATCGAGACAAAACTACGAGTTGGCCGCCAAAACAGAAACAGTAGAAGCACAGTGTAAAGCAAAAGGACCGGGGCCGTGTAGAACGAGAGAGCGTAAATCCTACGCAAACCACAAGGCGCACTGCTGTGTCTGCATAAACCTTCGCAGGCCATCACGCACGAGGTATTGCAGTAAATGTGAATAACCTTTGATTAAGTCACGACGCAAGGTGCGCAATATATGCGCAAACCATTACGCTAGGAGCACCGCTGTACAGCGGTGCTCCTAGCGTAATGGCTTGCGCAGGGTTTACGCATGTGTACAGTGGAGCAGCTCCCGCAATGGCTTGCGTATAACCTACGCTCTCTCATGCTATTCAAACCAGACGTACATCAATCAGGAAGCAGTAGTAAAGCTAAGACCAGCATTGAACGTAAATCAACAACAGTGAACGAAAGTGGGGAAAAAAGCATGTACTCTTAGAAAGTAGTGGAACCATAATTATGTAAGTAATAGGTAAGGAAACGGTGTGAGAGGTCGAAGTTTACAGTGCAGCAGAACCTAATTTAAGGGACCATGACCTCATTACAAGATCACCTGTCAATAACGACCATCATTTAGGTGGCTGCAGCTGTGACTGAGTGTAGCCACCTAAATGATGGCCTGTAATGACAGGTGAGACCCTTTTGCGATCCATGATCCAATATTTGAAACAGCATCTGCTTTTTTAAGACCATTATTTTTTCCTGTGTCTCAAACAGAAGTCAAAGTCTAAAGCCAGTGGAAATCAGAAAATAATGGTGAACCTGAGACACACAATAGTTTCTCCCTATTTGTATGCTTTACTTTGACCCTTCTTACCCAAAGGTCCCTTTTTTAAAATGTTGGTGTTGCCTAATGACTATGTACCAGTTGCAGAAGATGGATTGACCATGATAATTCAAGGGTAGTGCCAGATTAGCTTGGCGCCTGAAGGCGCCAAGCTAATCTGGCAATACCCTTGAATTATCATGGTCAATCCATCTCCTGTTGTAGCGACTCGGGGCTAAAGGGGTTAAGACAACGAAAAATAAAAATAGAAAGAAAAATCTCTAAAGCGTGGACTTAATGACCTCCAACAATACCCAAGTTAAGTTTCATTTTCGGAATCTGACATGTCAGTCAAACAAACCAATGCAATTAAAAGATGGCAAGCTTTACTTGTCTGTAAGAAAAATCATGGTGCTCACATCCGGGAACCAAAACTGAACGAACATTTATAACAAATTTACAATGCAATTCAAAACTGTCGCAATAAAACATTTGCAATAGACAATTTACGTCGAATGCCACGTTCGCATCACGTAGCATCAAGATCAAACATGCAAAACCATCAAGATCAAACATGCAAACTGTCTAAGTCGAATGCCACAGTTACACAATGACGTGTGTGGCTTGAAGGTCATGTGAAAATTTCCCAACCACTGGAAAAAGAGAGGAAAACCGCCGAGCCTTCTTCGTGAGGCGGATCTTCGAGTGACGGTCTGTGATATTGGCCCGGATGGCCTGAAGCAATCAGGGCCAACTTCACAGCCCGGGACGCTGAATCTCTCAATAAACATCGTGATACCAAAATGTATCAGTTGATAACAACAAACAAAAATCGTGGAGAAGATATCAGAAGAAAGTGCGGGGAATAAGATAAAGAGAATGCACTGAACGATAAAAAGGATTGCACCGTGTCCTAGTGATTGATGTGAACTTCAGATGAAGAGGTGAGAAGCTAACCCTTAGCTGTCGGCAGCGGTTTTATGTCGTGATGATACCTGACCTTTTGGCTGTCAGTTGCGAGTTTTGACGGAGTCATCGCGGCAAACACCGCTACTGGCACCCAAAGGGTTACAGTAGAGCCTTAACTCATTCTGCCCCTGACACCCCACAACAAGCTAAGGATCGACCATGATAGTTCAAGGGTGATGCCAGAATATACACAGGCGCCAAGCTATATTCTGGCATCGCCCTTGAACTATCATGGTCGATCTGTGACCTCAACGCAGGCTTCAGAGGACAACGGCAACATTTGTGATTTGGGTGCTGGTGTAGATGCGTTAACCTGGTCCCCCCCCCCCCCCCCCTGTGTGCATGCAGCAACCGGTAGATTGAACAGTACCGGCAGGGGACAGAATGACGCACACGGGGATTAACCCTTTGCGTGTCGGTAGCGCTTTTTGTCGAGATGATTCCTACAGGAATAGCAACACCCTAACATCCTACAGGAACCATCGTGACCAAAAAAAAAAACCGCTGCCGACACGCAAAGGGTTAACTAAAATGAGAGGTAACTAAAAGGCAAGAAAGAAATGTGGCATCGATCTTGAAAAGATTGTTTAGTTCATTATTTTTTTTTTTAAAGTCACACAGAAGGCCATACTCAATGCAACTATATTTAAATCATATACGCAATTACAGCCTCCTTTCCAGAGATATACATTTTTATCCCAAGTGTCAAAACCAAAGTTCTTATCCTGAATTATGCTATCCACACCGCCGTGGCTAAAATCGACTAAAAAAATGGAATCTCAGTCTCACAATTCAAAATCGATGACAATTTTCGTGCACGGCAATCCATCATCCAGTCCCGCATTTAATCATCTATATTTGCGTGCTCGTCTGTGACTTTGAACCTTACGGCTTTGGGCCGTACAGCAAAAGAACGCAGGCCAGCACCTACACCAATCTAGCGAATTGTATTCCTGTTGCAGACTAATCAGCGGCATATCAACAGCACTGACTGATGGCTGCATTAACCCATTCAGCCCCGACGCACCTCCGCAAGAGACGGATCGACCGTGATAATTCAAGGGTAGTGCCAGATTAGCTTGGCGCCGTCAGGCGCCAAGCTAATCTGGCACTACCCTTGAATTATCATGGTCAACCCGCCCCCTGCAACTGTACATGGTGGCTAGGTCGCACCGCCAAACTGGAGAAATGCGACCCTGGGATTAAATGCGACGGGACACTTGATACAACAGCCTAACATATTTCACGTAATACACGAATTCGACGGATTCGCTTCTGTCGCATACACATACGCGGCAAAGAGCCGCGTATCCAGGTGCGCAACATCTGGAATTAGTTGATATTCTTGCGTTGTAACAAGCTATCAAACCTTCCACATCGAGGTTGGTTTTTTTTTTTTTTTTTTCGTTTTAACTCTTTGGCTTTCGGTAGCGCTTTTTGTAGAGGCGAATTCAGCAATCCTCTGGCTGCCGGTGGCGCTCTTTGTAGAGGCGAATTCAGCAATCCTCTGGCTGCCGGTGGCGCTCTTTGTAGAGGCGAATTCAGCAATCCTCTGGCTGCCGGTGGCGCTCTTTGTAGAGGCGAATTCAGCAATCCTCTGGCTGCCGGTGGCGCTCTTTGTAGAGGCGAATTCAGCAATCCTCTGGCTGCCGGTGGCGCTCTTTGTCGAGGTGATTCCTATCGGAGTGACGTAGACAAATAGCGCCACCGACAGCCTAAAGGGTTGACCTTTACTACGGTATTCTATTGAATTAAGGCATAACAAAACGAAGAAAAAAACAAGCTGCACAATTCTCATGCTGGTACAGACCAATGCAAACAATCATAAACACGCGTTAAAAGTAACATGTGTATGTATATTGCCTAATCGAGCTCTGATCTGTATTACACAAAACAAAAAAGCGCAACCCAAAAACCTTTGGTCTGACTTGGACCAAAACAAAAATAGTCCTGTTCTCTCGCTCTCTCTCTTTCCGCGCAAAAAAAAAAAAATCCTTCTAACAAAAGCAAACCACCTCTTGTCTGGCTGTAAACGAGAACAAATCATTTTCAATGCTAGCTCACATACTCAAGAAATGCACAAAGCAAAACATTAAACTCAAACGTCAGAGTATAACAGTAATTTGACAAAACTGTCAGTTGAACACATGTGATTGGACTAAATGTATCGACTTGTAAGCATTACATGTTAATATTATGTGACGAATTGTTACCATCGTAAAGAGGGGTCTGCTGTAAAGCAAATCATGCTGCAAGATCTCGTCTAGTCACCCTCGTTTTACTTTTTGATGCAGGCGCTCCACTACATGCCCGTAACTTTGTGCCACGCTTCACGTGTGTTAGCTGTGCACAAAGAAACACGCTTAGGAAGGACAAGTGCAACTCAACTGTATTGTACTT
Organism: Semisulcospira habei; assembly: GCA_036245525.1. NCBI lineage: Eukaryota > Metazoa > Mollusca > Gastropoda > Semisulcospiridae > Semisulcospira > Semisulcospira habei. The sequence goes on from BTPG01000001.1 coordinate 212,589,764, forward strand.
GTCTTTTCTAAGCGTGTTTCACACGATCGGCGATCACCAGTTGTGTCCGGCACACACACACGGGGCGTGGTTTGAAAGTTAAGGACTTGCCGTCGAACGCCTGTGGTTTTAGAACAGGAAGTTGAAGCACATAACCCGAAAAATACGTTGACTTCAAGAGCCAGTAATGGGAGGTGGATCGTGTATAACAACTCAAGGGTAGGGCCCGATTAGCTTGGCGCCTTTAGGCGCCAAGCTATCAGGCACTACCCTTGAATTATGATGGACCCGTCACCCGCGATTTGTAAGTAGTGACTTTTTTATTTTTTTTAATTCATTATTTATTTATTTATCTAATTACTTATCCATTTATTTATTTATTTATTGCAGAATATTCCAAATTTGAGCAAAACAGTGAACTCTCAAAGCTTTCTTCTGCTTTCGTGGATGTAAACAAAAGTCCAGAAAATTCTCACTGGATATTTACGATTGTCATTCCCTGAAACATACAGCTTAATTTCAAACAGCAAGATTGCCTTTCATGGTAGTGTCCGTCCACTAGGATTGTGTATGATTGTCCACCCAACAGGACCCTATTGCACACGCATCGTGACATGTGTTTATAAATGCATTAATATGGGAATAATTCTTATTAGATTCAGTCAGACAAAGCACGCCTTTTTAAACTCTCAATCCAGAGCAAAAAGTTGAATGCCAAACGTGTAAACAGCAAAGAAAATCAAAACAAAAAAGAAACGCGCTTAGAAAGGACAAGTTCAACGCAACAAGTTGCGTTGTACTTGTCCTTTCTAAACGCGTTTCTTTTTTCGTTTTTTTTTCCTTCTCCTATACATTTCACTCCGAATTGTTTCTTTCTATTGAAACTGATCACAGTATTTTGGGAAGAGGCACGCCTTGTTTGTTCTCAGCTCATGCCCTCAACGTGGTAGATTTACAAATTTCTTCTATTTTAGCATATGCGGTGTTTCTGTCCTGAGAAGAAAAAAGACAATCAGTCCATTTTCGAAAGAAAGTTTTTTTTAATTATTATTGAATTACAATGAAATTTTGCCTTTCACAAAAATCGGACTTGCTGTCATTTGCCATTAGAGCTAATGTTCTCCTAATGTTCTCCTAATGTTCTAACGTTTTAACTCACTGGAGACGTGGCGTGTACGGAGACGCGGCGAATAACCGCGTATCCGAATATGGCGCGTCTCCAGTGAGTTAGGACTGCTGCAAGGCGTCCAGCGGCATTAGCTGCGGAAGTGTCGTAAAGCCCTGTCGCAGACAATGCTGCACGACACTTCCGCAGCTATTGATGCCGGGCGCCTTGAAAGAGTTAAGGGGCGTCCTTTACAAAACGGTAAGCGACGTAAAGTCGTACTTTGTCTCAATGTCTCTGACTAGAAACACAGTAACAGCGTGACACAGCAGTGATTTAAAATAGAGCTCACTTTGCAAATCTTCTGCTGACTTGCATGTGGTAAACTCGGAAGTCAGACGAAACCTACGCTGAACTCAATTTCAACACACTCTTCGCCATTCGCCGTCTGTGCTCAGAAGAAGAAGAAAAAAAATCTCATTGTGACTTGTTTGCCGAGTCGCCTGAACTTGGTGAACAAGAATGATTTGAATTAAATGCTCATTAAGGTCTGCGCAACAAACGATGCAAAAATGCGGGGACCGAGGTGCAGAAGTAACTACGATGAAAGAAATATACGGGAAAAAAGATGAATTAGAATTTAATCTTAAGCCATTGAGCCCGACGCACAAGAGATGGATCGACCATGATAATTCCAGGGTAGTGCTAGATTAGCCTGGCGGCTAATGGCGTCAAGCTAACCTGGCACTACCCTTGCAACGAGCATGATGATTCAAGGGTAGTGCCAGATTAGCTGGGCGCATGACGGCGCCAAGCTAATGTGGCACTACCTTGAATCATCATGGTCGATCCAACTCCTCATGCATAGCCGTTAGGTGACGCCTCCAAAATTTGGGGAATGCGGTCTTGGGATATAAGGGTTAATTATAGGATAGTTTGCTTGACAAAATGTGAGTTTGATGTATTTTAATGATTGAATAGGCAAAATGTAAGTAAATAGTTGAGATGCTGAAAAATGGTGTTATAGCTTAAAACATTTCCAGTACTGTGACTATTTACAATAGATAGTGTAAGGCTGTGCTGGTCTGTGTTTTTGGACCTTACGGCCAGAAGCCGTAAGGTCCAAAATCAGAGATCAGAACACGCTCGTACACGCACGCACGTAAATTGATGCGAGTCCCATTTTCATTGGAGCACTGGTTATATAACAAAAATTATACACTGGAACCTGCTTAAATATTATGAACACGTGTCACGTAAGCTCGTATTATAATTATTATGATGTGAAGCGATTGCATTGCAGTATATCTATCTGCAACCTTTAACAATTTTACCTTCTGAAGTTTAAAACACAACAAGCCAAAAAACAAATTAAAAAAAAAATAATCAAGGGAAAATTGCTTATTGAAATGCATCTACAAACATAACACAGTACCTCACTGCGATCAGGCAACTGTCGCCTAACAAGGAACTGAAGCAAGGGCCACCCTGTAAACAAACAAAGCTCGGGCCGAATTGGCCGACGTTGGCACGCGCACGCTGTTCTGCGGGCCACCGACGGCCAATTCGACCAAAGCACCTTTACTTACTGTGAATCATTATATTGTTTTCATGCATATATTTGATAATAAACTTGCTTGATTAACACAGAGGCAGTTTCCTTTGCGAACGCTTTTCTCCGCACGCACAAAGCTTGTAAAGTAACCCCGTGAGTGGCGGTAGCGGTTTTAGTCGCGATGATTCCTGCAGGAATCACAACAGCCTGACATCCTGCAGGAATAACAGCCTGACATCCTGCAGGAATCACAACAGCCTGACATCCTGCAGGAATCACAACAGCCTGACATCCTGCAGGAATCACAACAGCCTGACATCCTGCAGGAATAACAACAGCCCGACATCCTGCAGGAATCACAACAGCCTGACATCCTGCAGGAATAACAGCCTGACATCTTGCAGGAATCACAACAGCCTGACATCCTGCAGGAATAACAGCCTGACATCCTGCAGGAATCACAACAGCCTGACATCCTGCAGGAATAACAACAGCCTGACATCCTGCAGGAATCACAACAGCCTGACATCCTGCAGGAATCACAACAGCCTGACATCCTGCAGGAATCACAACAGCCTGACATCTTGCAGGAATCACAACAGCCTGACATCCTGCAGGAATCACAACACTCTGACATCCTGCAGGAATCACAACACTCTGACATCCTGCAGGAATAACAACAGCCTGACATCCTGCAGGAATAACAACAGCCTGACATCCTGCAGGGATCATCGCAACTTAAACCGCTACCGACACGCAAAAGGTTAACAGACAAACAAGGACATCTCTGGCGTCGACGCATCTTTAAATGTGTCGACAATTGCTCCAAAAGATAACAGCTGTTGTAGAGAGAAATGACCCGCGGGTCCTCTCGGCTAGCGCAAACTACACGGACAACGCGTGGAAAGTCGCTTTGATAATAACTGGAACCACAAGTAGCCAGGATCAGGTTCCACTTGATAGTAACCCACACCTAACGATTATGTACCAGTTGCAGGAGATGGACGGACCGTGGTAATTCAAGGGTAGTGCCAGATTAGCTTGGCGCCTGAAGGCGCCAAGCTAATCTGGCACTACCCTTGAATTATCACGGTCCATCCATCTCCTGCGGTAGGGTTTTGGGGCTGAATGGGTGAATGTGTACAGTCGATTGGCGGTACAATAATTTAAAAAATAAGATAAGCCGAATTGAAGGCGTTAACATATTCATACAATTCTCATATTCAATCATCACACGTGTAACACGCAGCTGGAGCCGCTCGCGCGAAGACAATGTGTGGAATTCGATCCCCCCCCCACAAAAAAGTCGATCAAGGTTCAGTCGGCAATCACGAGTCAGGGTAAGGTAGTATCAAACCGAAGTAAACATACATACACGTTTGTTACATCTTAACACAGAGAAAACATTTTGTACAACGTAATCTACGGATTTCAGCGAAACGCACATATATGACATTATGTGTGTGCCCTCTGTGATTCTTGATCTTACGGCCCTGGGCCGCAAGGCTGAAAATCACAGATTATTCTCAATTTGTGAACATATCATATACATCGTTTATAATGTCTGTACAAGAAGAAAAAGCTTTCTCGGCGATTACAAAAGCCCATGGGTTAATGGTCTTCAAATTTAAAGTCACAGTAATGCAAACAGGAAGGTGAGCTTGACGTTATCCGTGATGGCAATTACTTGCTCAACCCCTTCCCTGCCACTGGACGCAGGTTTCGTTTCTGTGACACAACCGTCTAAGAAACATGGAAACAATTTGGTCTCAGCGGGAGGCACAGATTCTCATGGGGGCAGGGGGCAGAGAGGGGAGGGGGGCTCATGAGGATCTATGCCTCTTGCAGTTGGATCGCGTTCATCGTTTTTCTCGGCAGACAAGGGGTTAGCTAAGCCTAACAGGGTTCGTAGTAAAAAAAAAAAAGGAAAATTCTTGAAATTGACGTCATCTTCCCTGTCAGTATTAACCCTCTGCGTGCCGCTACCGACAGCCAAAGGGTTAATGAATGTATGCTGGTTCGACATTATAGATCCTACGGCCCCCAAAACCAGAGCGGAAACAGGAATTACTAATGAGATTGTAACCCCTTACTGGCGATACCGCTGGGCGGAAAAGACGCGTAGTTACGTAGTTAGGTCATGACGTAGTTACATAGTTAGGTCATCACGTAGTTACGTAGTTAAGTCGTGACGTAGTTAGGTCATGGCGTAGTTACGTAGTTAGGTCGTGACGTAGTTACCTAGTTAGGTCGTGACGTAGTTACCTAGTTAGGTCGTGACGTAGTTACCTAGTTAGGTCGTGACGTAGTTAGGTCGCGACGTAGTTACGTAGTTAGGTCATGACGTAGTTACGCGTCTTTTCCGCCCAGCGGGATCGTCATTAAGGGGTTAAACAATTTCAGAAATCTGTCATTTGCTCTGTTGTGCATTTAATGCGGGCATCGTCTTGCATTTTCTTGTTGTTAAAATAATGACATCGTGTTTTCGCTCATAAACTGACGGCCTTTCAGTATAGCCAAATTAAGCCGCATGTTCCCTAAGCAGAGATTACAAGCCCTAAAAAAAAAAAGAAGAATAAAGCGAAGTTCGTGAGAAAACGGCAGGTGACACATTCCGCAGCACCTTAGTTTATATGTGTCAAATGCTTTTACACGTATCATGAAAGCCCCAAACGATATATGAACATCACATATACACATCCGTCTGACGATACGATCAATGGTGTATGGTTGCCCACAAGTTGCTCTGCATAAGACAGTCAGCACTTTCACTGTATCCGTCCAACCGCGATAGTCCGTACCGCGGGACGCGCACAACAACTATCTGGTTGTTAAAGACACAATGTCACCTTCAGAAAAATGCCCAGATTTCATTACCTGTCCCACATTATTGATAGACAATGACAGCTGATCAAGGGTGGTGCCTGATTACCTTGGCGCCTGAAGGCGCCAAGCTAATCAGGCACTGCCCCTGAGCCGTCAAGGTCGATCCCTCTTCAGCGACTGGTACTGATAATAATAATAATTCTTCGCTGTACAAAATATCAGGTGCCATCGCTGCTGTTACGTACTTGGGAGGAAAGACAAAAACTGAATTGAAAAAAGTGCGCCACAAACTCCCCCATAACAAGGCCAAAACACATCAAGCCCTTGCCTGCCACTGTGCCTTCACGTTTATTTCTGAAATCTTTGCTCATTCAACGATCCGAAGCCAAAACCATCCGAGAAACATGAACACTAAAGCGGTCTCAGCAAGGGGCATAGATCCTCATGAGCCCCCGCAGTCGCGGGGGCTCATGAGGATCTATGTCTCTTGCAGTTGTTGGATAGTGTTCCCCTTTTCTCGGTAGCGAAAGGGTTAAATTAAAGGGTAACTGACGCGCGCCTATTCCGAAACTGTTGGTACGGATGGCAATTTATCCTGGTGCCCGTCTCACTGTCTGATACATATTAAAAAAAATCGTTTCATTTTAAATTATTATTATCAGCGCTTTTTTTTTTTTTTGAGGGGGGGGGGGGGGGGGTGTATTCTCGTCTTCTCAACACGGACGGTCTAAATTTAAAAACAAATCTGACCCAATAGCCATCCAAGTGGATATGACATTTGAACCGAGATAAATTTGTACTTTTAACAAAAATAATGAATAAAAGGTTTGATTTTTTCCCCTTTGTCTCATCGGTTAAAAAACTCAAATATTTAAGCAGCTGGTTAAAAGAAAAAAATCTATGTGCTCTCGTTTAACCCTTTAGGTCTCGGAAGCAAAAGTGTTCCTAAAGATATGTACATGCAGGTGAGCGGAATCTAATAATTGTAAAAACACCGAATTACAGACCAAACACGGTGAATGGTAAAGTGCGTAAAAAAAGTAGAGAAAATTGCAACAAAGAAACACGCCTCTAAAAAAGACCAGCATGCACAACACAATTCATAAATTGTCTTGTACCCGTTTTGTGTTTCTTTGTGGCGCTTTTCTTCCGATAATTTGTGTTTTGTTCATTGTGCTTTTAATTTGTCCTTGAATGAAAACACACAGATAGCAGTTATTAAATATGTTTTGCTCGAGTCGTGAAATTTAAATTTTGTAGATCTATGTGAGCGTACGGACTGTCACACAATCTTTGTCAAACAGCGTGTTGCAGTCTGATCTGTTCCAACTAACACATTTACTTGCACGGTGATAAATGCCTGTACACCGACAGATTGATTGACTGGTTGCTTTGACGCCCCGACAAATACAAAGCCTTGATTAACCATTGAGCCCCCACGCACTACAGCAGGAGATGGATCGACCGTGATAATTCAAGCGTTGAGCCAGATTAGCTTGGCGCCGTCAGGCGCCAAGCTAATCTGGCTCTACGCTTGAATTATCATGGTCTATCCATCTCCTGCAACTGTACGCATGTTAAGTGGCACCTCCAAAATTTGGCAAATTCGGCCGTGCGGTTAAAAAGGCTAAACTTGATGCGCTATATAATAATAATAAGGATAATCATAATACTAATAGTAATAATACTATTGGTATTATTATGATTTAAAAAAAACTAAAGCGTACTACTGAATAATGCTACCATCTGCTCCAACAACAACAAACAAGACTTGTACGAGACAGTATGGAAACCCAAATCAGTCATCGCAAATAAAACTCTGATTTCTGCAACAAACATTTAAATCAAAACCGGCCTGCCATAGAACGATTGCACTGAAGACGTCACGTAGCTCAACAGATGAGTGCCTAGTCCGTGATTCCAGACTTTACGGCCTAAAGAATCTAGCTCCACACTCACACAACAGCAGGCAAAAATCACGGACCATGAATCATAACTTTTCCCGATCAGACCGTACCATGTCATTATCACTGTTCATGGGTTGTGCACGTTTTCTGTCAATTCTCGTTTGGTTCAAGGTGCCGCGCGCCATGCATCAATAGCTGTTGATGCGGGGAGGGGGGGGGGGGGGGGGCTTTGCAGGAGTTTAAACAGGCGTTTCTGTTTTATACACGACGGACTCAGCACTTTTCGGACCAAGGAAGCTCTATAAGCACTAGAGAATACCGTCAGTTCCTTCGCGAGTGGTGGGCTCACAAGCTACGGCCGAGAGACGCGTGCAATGTATTGGCGTTTGTTTTTTTTTGCACTGGTACAGCACACTGCCATGACGAGACACGTACTTTACTTTCTCTCGAAGCTATCCTGAGGGGTGGGGTTGAGGGTGGCAACAGCCAATCTTCGCAACGGTTCCGAGTACCAATCTTAAAACCCAACAACAACAAAGAAAACATAACTGGATAATATGATTTTAAACCACGAACAATGTAAGTGTATCGATACTAAAACCAGGCGCGTCATCGACTCAAAAGCTTTGGCTACATAACAGACACAGGTCGAGGGGCCGCGGGGTGGGGTGGGGTGGGGTGGGGGATGGAGGAGGGCAGAAAGTAACGATAATAGGTAATTTACAGACAATTCTAATTACCCCAGCACAAACAAAAATGTTTAACCCCCTTGTGCATGCATCCGTTGGTCCTATTAACCGCATCGTCGTCAGTTCACGCAGACTGATTCCTTGCAATCTTTAGTTAATTCAAAGCTAAAGAGTTCCAGTTGTCCAGAAGGAAAAAAACAACAAACGAATTCAAAAAGGTGTCAGCAAGAGGCATAGATCCTCATGAGCCCCCGCGACTGCGGGGGCTCATGAGGATCTATACCTCTTGCAGTTGGGCGGTGTTCAAATTTCCTCGGCAGTGAAGTAGTTACCGTACCGAAGGTTTCATGCACAAAAGGGTTAATGTCTCAACGTCACTGATGATGCGAGACTTGAACGTCACTGATGATGCGAGACTTGATCCGTCGGATTTCAAACAAACAAAAAGATTCGCACAATTCTTACGATCAAATCTGGCAGGTTGTCGACCGCAATCTTGTAGAGTTAAACTTAATTCGCGCACATTTCTCTTTTCATGCTGAGCCATTTGGGTTCAAACCCGAGAACTGTCTACAATAAACCGCATACACGTTGTGAGAAATAGATCGACTGGTGTAGTCCACTACATTCGACAGTTCTGTCGAGGCAAGCAACGAAAAGCTAATCACTCGCAAAGTGTACGACTAGTTCTACGTTTCTAGGACAAGAAGCGAAAAGCCAATCATTCACGAAGTGACCGACTAGTCTTTCGTTCCTTGCCTAAGAGGCAGAACTTTCTAGCAATACGTTTTCACAGCTCGCAGTTTTAATTCCAAAAGAAGGACGTGTTCCTATCACAACACAATCACACATATACCAATATATATATCTACAACTCTGTCGTACAAAGGGTGGCTCACTGTGAGCTGTCCTCAGGCCAGCACACGCGACGTATGAAGTATGTAAAAACGATGCCGGAACCGCATTTTGTATGTCAGCTGAGTTGGAAAACACATCCACAGTTCAACTTTATTTCGCCATGAAATCACGGATTTCAGCGATGTCTGCAAGAGGCATAGAACCTCATGAGCCCCCGCATTCGCGGGGGCTCATGAGGATCTATACTTCTTGCAGTTGGGGGGTGTTCAATTTTGATCATACACTGCCCTCTGTACATGAACCAGGCACAGATTCTAATGACATAGTGTCTGTCACTGCCTTACACATGTATCGATTCCCATGACCCCCTGCATCTGCAACGGACCACGAGGATCTACGCCACTCGCTTGCACAGGTCAGACAACGTGCGTTCTCACATACAGTAGAACTTGTTTTGTGCAACCAACCTTTTCGCAAGAAAAAAAAGGTCTTTCAGCCACCTACACGATGGTTTTACAACCACATAAACGATGGACTTACAACCACATAAACGATGGTTTTACAGCCACCTAAACGATGGTCTTACAGCCACCTAAACGATGGTCTTACAGCCACCTAAACGATGGTCTTTCATGACAGGCGAACTCTCATAGGGGCGGTCGCTTAAAACACGTTCTTCTGTACAAATCTACTTTGACCGAAAGCTGTTTAGCATCCAGTCAAAGCCGACGACTTACTTTGGTACTGGGCGCACGTGCAGTCGCCATTGACAGAATTTTTTTTCCAGCCGTGTTGTGATCCAAATTAAATCGTAGGCCAGCCACAAACATGACGCAATACACAAAAAACACTAATTTCTTTCTTCATGACTGTGTCCTCAAAAATGCCCCCCCACCCCCCACCCCCGCTCCAACCCGCATCTGATGGCATGCGTCGCCTTGAGAATACTCTTGCAGGTCAGACTCCTCTCCAAAGTCGGATTCATCTTCATGCACACGGTCCTCGTGGTAGATTTTCAACACTCTTTAAAGGGGCGCACAGCTTAACCTATTTACAGCGGCCACCATAATAAGAGATCACCCGTCATTAACGACCATCATTTTAGGTGGCTATAGCTGTGACTGTGGCTATAGCCACCTTGATTGTCTGTAACCCATTTAAGGCCATGGCTGCATTTTCCACATTTTAGACGTGTTGCCTAATGACTATGCACCAGCTGCAGGAGATGGCTTTACAATGATAATTCAAGGGTAGTGCCAGATTAGCTTGGCGCCTGACGGCGCCAAGCTAATCTAGCACTACCCTTGAATTATCATTGTGAATCCAGCTCCTGATGTAGGGCGTCGAGGCTAAATGGGTTACTGAGACGTGACCCTCTTTGACATTGCTGACTTCCCTTGAGAGCACCTGCTTTTCAGGTCCATTTTTGTTGCCATTTTTTTTTTTAATTGTGGTTGTTCAAAATTTATTTCTATTGTACTTTTCAAAGACTTTTGTAATAAGGACATGCATATCAGACATCTTCCCACAAGCAAGTGAGTCCTGTAGCCACAAATCATGAAGACATCTGCACAATTAAAACATTGAAAATCGCCCAATTCAGCCGGCAAACAAGCACACAGGCAAAAGATGTGTGCCTTGAAACTTGTACGACCATGAACAGATTCCGACACTGAATAGTATGAAATGAACACAAAATTTGCCAATCGTCGGATTCCAGTAAAGTCTACTGCCAAGTGACACCAAAAGACAGTCCGTCCTTTTTCGTGAAAAGGGAGATTTTCACTGTAATACAATGACAATCTCGCTTTTCACCAAAAAAAAAAAAAAAAAAAAAAAAATGGATTTACTGTCTTTCGCCTCCACAAGGTAATTTTGTCCAGGTTGGCTTGCTGGTTACATTTCTCTTTACGCCAGACAAAAAAAAAAAAACACCAAAAAACACACTTCCACCTCGTCAGTAGAACCAACCGACAGGCGATGTTCCAAGCAAGCTTTCAGTTCTCCAGCTAATTCAAACCATCTGCAAGAATCACAGATGCTCATGAGCCCGCGCTTGCTGCAGAGACTCATGAGGGTCTATACCTCTGGCCTGTGTATCGATGATCCAAGGAAGTAAGCGTTTAATCCTGGGTGTCATAAGCTCTGAATCCAGTTAGCGCCCAAAAAACGTCTAGTGAGAAGGCAAATTAAAAAACCCACCAGAGTTCTGTTGTACGCTCGCACACTAAAACAGTTTACTGTACTCTTAAATTGGTGAGAACAGATGTACCAGTCGTTGCCTGGTTGGCTCCTAAGACTCTGTGGCCTCAACCAGATAATTAGGCGGCCTGGAAGTGGAGAGACAGGTACCACTGTTACCGTTCCTCGCGCAACGCGCTGTCATGCGCGTCTAAGTCTGACGGTGTAAACACTGTTTATCAAGCCAGATCCGTTCTAAACGCTTGTGCGTGCAGCCGCCGCTATTCTTTGCAGTACCGATGGCTGCATGAGCAAGAGAGTTAACACTTTCAAGGGGTTCTGCATCAATAGCTGCGGAAGTGTCGTATAGCGTTGCCTTGGGCAACGCTATACGACACTTCCGCAGCTATTGATGCGGCGCGCTTTGAACGACGGAGTGGATTATAGATCGTACACGATGTAACACGGAACCGTTGGCTCAAGACGAACGTACACGGGCAGACACTGACTCTTTGGTGAAACAAACTGGCGACCGTTTGGTGAAGGAAAATGTCCCACGTTTACCCTACAGTGCAAAGATGCAGACATCGGTCATGTTGAACAGTACTGGCGGAAACATGCACCAGGGAGTTGAAAAACCCGGACAGAGATCGGCCTTGACGTATCCCGCCGTTCGATGACGTATTACGTCGTGGCTTGCACGGGTTGGGAGTACGTTCTGTGAAAACCAGGCGCGCCCCCCTCTCCACCTCCACCGCCACCGACGAAAACCACACCGTGGTTGTGGCTGCTGTCGTCGATGACCGGGGCGCTGGGAGAAGCTCGCGACCGGTAGATGGCGCCTGCGGCGTGCGGGTCCATTTCTGGGTCACGTGGTGGCGCGGCGTCCAGCAGCTTGGCGGCTGCCTCCCCTCCTTTCTCCTTCTCCAGGGTGGGGACTTTGGGTTTGGTTTTGCTGTCCGGGGACTTGCGGACACATGGGCAGAAGGCGTACATGATCTCGTCCATCAGGTTGTGCTTGTTCTTGTTGGCACCGCCCTCCTCGTCCAGTTGGGCTTCAAGGTCCGCTTCAAAACCTGCACGCAGGCAACAGACATTTTTGTTAGTAAAAAAAATAATAGGTCGAAAACTGCTCGTCTTTTGACGCAGACAGTGGATTAAAAAGCTCGAACAACGTGCGATATCGCACACTGTGTTTGTCCTGGCGATATCGCACACTGTGTTTGTCCTGGCGATATCGCACACTGTGTTTGTCCTGGCGATATCGCACACTGTGTTTGTCCTGGCGATATCGCACACTGTGTTTGTCCTGGCGATATCGCACACTGTGTTTGTCCTGGCGATATCGCACACTGTGTCTGTCCTGGCGATATCGCACACTGTGTTTGTCCTGGCGATATCGCACACTGTGTTTGTCCTGGCGATATCGCACACTGTGTTTGTCCTGGCGATATCGCACACTGTGTTTGTCCTGGCGATATCGCACACTGTGTTTGTCCTGGCGATATCGCACGTTTGTCCGGGATTTTAATCCACTGTTTGCGTCAAGTCCTCTATCAACTCCATACATCCTGATAGTGATACGCTCTCATACGAGATAAATGTGACCATGATAGCTCAAGGGTGGTGTCAGAACAGCTTGGCGCCAAGGAAGCTGTTCTGGCACCACCCTTCAACTATCATGGTCAGTCTATCGCCGGAACTGAAATGCAGCCTTCACGGGACAAATCCCTAATCTGAACAAAAAATCAGCCTCAGGATATAACGGGTTAAATATCAGTTTGGCAGATCTATAAGATCAAATGCTGACGAAACAGCATGGTTAACACTACTCAGGCGAGAAATCAGTCAGTCTGTCCGTCCGTTTTACTAAATGCGTTCTGTGTCGCTCTCCTGTTGAAAACGCCGAGGCAATGTGCATCAGAATACCCGTATGTCTAATCAAAAGTGTATTTTATGTTTCTTCACCGCAAACTACAAAAAGGATGTGATACTGTCCAGAATGCATTTCCTGACTACAACGCTCATCACTGGACAAAAGGACAGTTAGATCCCCAGTGACCCCATTCTTATGGCACCCAATCGTCAGCCCCCGACAAGGGGCCGGCGATTGGGCCCCATAAGGATGGGGGCAGGGGATCTAACTGCATGTTCGCCAAGCGCTCAGCGTCTCCCCTCTGTACGTCTCGTCAACCTTTACCTACCAGCGCTTGTCTGACTTTTGGTTTGCGATTTACGATGACAAAAAACCAAACAAGCCTGTATTTGCAAATCGATAAGAGCTGCAATATAAATGTGTGCAGGTCTATGATTTTGGACCTTACGGCGTCAGCCGTAAGGTCCAAAATCATAGGCCAGCTTCTTTTCTTCTTCTTCTTCAGCGTTCCCGAGTTTCTGCCTCAGATATATCATAGACCAGCACACAAGACGAGAAATGCTTCATTAAAAAAAAAAAAAAAAAAAATCGAATAGCTGACGTACCAACATCATGTCGAAGACCATTGCATATTTCGTACACGATGTCGTCTCGCTTGCATTGTCTAAGGCAACGGAAAAGTTCGGACACTGCCTCCTTGGTCTCCCCCCTCCACGACTTCCACTCCTGTAGATAGCCGTTCACGGCGTACTTGTGTTGGCTCTCTGGTGTTGGGGACAAAAGCAGACAATAAGACGTGTTCCGTCAACCAGGCGCAGGTCAAAAAGTGCGCGTCTTTCGATGCAAACAGTGGATTAATTAATAAGAAAAGTTGCTCGAAAATCAGAAGTAGGTTCAAATAGCATGTACCTAGACGAAAACGGTTAATTAAAAGCCCGGACAAACATGCGATATCGCATGTTCGTCCGGGCTTTTCATCCACAGTTTTCGTCGAAACTCGTGCAGTTTTGACCTACCTCTTATTTCTGAACAACGCCAATAAATAAATAAATAAATAAATAAATAAATAAATAAATAAATAAATAAATAAAGTCAGTTACACTGGCATGTGCACTTTTCGTGAACGCGGTGATACTGCTTCACTAACAAAGAACCACCAACAACCACAAAAAGATAATAAAGACGTCACCTTGTACACTTTCACGTGGACTTCGTAACCACGGCAATATTGCTTCAATACAAATGCAAATAATAACATGATCTTGACAATGACATTTGTACTTTACCACGCTGACGTCGTAGCCACAGCAATACCGTTTCAATACATATGCAAATATGAACACGACCTTGACACTGACCTTTGTACTTTACCACCTTGACTTCGTAACCTCAATAATACTGCTTAAATTTAAATGCAAATAAAAACATGACTTTGACACTGACATTGTACTTTTCAAAGTCGATCTCGCATTCACGGTAATATTGCTTAGATTAAAAACAAAACAAATCAACAAAACAAAACACTTTTTTTTTTAAATGACCTTGACACTGACCTTTGTACTTTTCCACGATGACCTCGTACTTGCCCTGCACCGGGTGTGAGCGGTAGAGTTCCTGAGCAAGGTTCCAGATCTGTCGTTCTATCCGCTCCTCCACCACGAACACCGACTTGGACAGCACTGCAACATGAGCACACAGACATCAGCACAAGGTACAGAGTACGATGGCAGCAATCGACACAACACAGCAAGATATGGATCGCCCATGATAGCTCAAGGGTGGTGCCAGAATAGCTTGGCGCCTGTGGGCGCCAAGTTATTCTGGCACCACCCTTTAACTATCATGGGCGATCTGTCTCCTGACTTGCAATACAGTCTGCAGAAGACAACTCCAAAATTTGAAAGATTTCTCACTGGAGATATAATTGGTTAAACTCATATAATATTGTAATACTCATATAATGAAGGGAAAATAACCCCAACACCGTAGTGATTTGGGTCGACCTTATGAGTTACAAGCCTTCCTTTTCCCCCCCGTCCTTGAATGTTTCATTCCCATCGATTTAGATTCGTATATTGTAATCCCATTCCTGAAATCTGAAGCAGCTGAAAACTGCTCATGCTTCGACGAAAACAGAGGAATACACCACAGACAAGCATGCAATATCGCATGTCTGTCGGGGTTTGTAATCCACTGCTTAGTCCAAACGTGCATTTTTGGCTTCAATTGTCTTTTATTTACTGCTTTTAATTATTTAGTGTATTAAAAACCACAAACATTTACACACACACACACACACACACACACACACACACACACACACACAAACACACACACACAACAGAAAAATTACTAATGGCTCAACTTGAGTACTAAACAGTTCACACCTACGACCCATCCACATTTTTGACGTTGTTTATCCGCGATTATTTCCTGCCAGCGCAAGCGACGAGCCAAACCCCTAACCTAATAATCCCCGAAATGATGAACGACCACGCGGTGACCCGGAGAATGGGAAAACTTCCCACAGCCAGACAGCCAGCATAACAAAAACTGGTCGATCTCTTCCCCAGCAACCGAAGGAAAAAAAAAGTCGGTCGGCCCTTTTCAAGCGTTGTCCCCTGATGCAAGGAGACGTAAATTGATGAAATGAATTATCTCCCTCCCAGAGTAGCCTAGGGTGTCACCCCATCTCTCTGTTGTTTCTGGGCTGCGTTGCACGAGAGAGCTTTAAATCCTGTGCAAGGCACTACGCGAGGGGCTCCGCTGTCGCGGAGCCCCTCGCGTAGTGCCTTGCACAGGATGTAAAGCTCATTCGTGCAACAGGTCCCCGCTGCATGTTGAACTAAAGTCATGCGCAAGCCACTACAAGCCTCTATAGCAGAGCACCTTGCGTAGTGGCTTGCACGGGATTTAAGTTTACTCATGCAACCAGTACTATTTTTTTTACCACTCATCGATCCATTGAAATAAAAATAATGACTCGAAATTTGCAATCATTTGCACTGCACTGAATTGATAAAGATCGTTGTTGACGGATCGAAAAGTCCGACGCCAAAATGAGCTTGTGCATTGTCAGAAAAATTAATCAACCTAAAAGAAAAGGCTCGAAATCTGCGATCATCTGCATTGCACTGAATCGTTGAATGCACAAAGGTTTCTGTAGATGGATCGGCCAAGTCCAACTGAACGCTAAGTGCGAGTTGTCAGAAGGAGCGGTTTTGAGCGCACTGGTGCTGACATGTACCTAGTATAATTGTACTGTACAGTATTGTATTGTATTGTATTGTATTGCTTCGTTGTTGTGAGAAAATGGTTTGACGCCGTTCGCTTACCAATGGAGGTGAAAAGCTAATTAGACACTACCCTGCAGCAATCCACTTGCCACCTACGCCCCCCCCTCCCCCCGCCCCGCCTCTCCCCCCCCCCCGGACACCCCCCCCCCCCCCCAGAAAAAAGAAGAAGAAAAAAGCAATCTTCTCCTACTATCGATTGATGGCAGTGTGTGTACACACCCGTCATTTGAGGAAGCGTCAGGTTATATTGCACGTCCAATCACTCAAAGCTCGGGCTCCGAACACTATGACTCTTCAGCCATAGGAGGTATTTTTTTTGTCACTGTGTAGCGTCCTCCAAGATGACCATAGTATTGGCTGTGTCACTGAGAAACCTCGCATCTGACACACGAATGTGTGTCAGATACGAGGTTTCCCAGTTACACCGACCATATAAATATTGATAACGCTGGTGACACCTTCATATCAAATCCATTTGCAAGACCCATAGGTTCTTTTCTTGTCAGACAATGCAGCTGTTTCGCTAACCCTTTTCATGCTGATAAACTACTGCTTGAAATAAATTTAACGATGACAGTTGAATGGTGGTGCCAAAATAGCTTGGCGCCTGAGGCTGGCACGCCAAGCTATTCTGGCACCACCCTTGAACTAAAATGGTTGATCTATCTCCGAATCTGTAATGTAGCCATAATCGGACAATAAGGGATTTTTTTTTTAAAAGTCAGCTTCAGGATGTAATGGGTTAAGGTCAATATCTCTTGTAGACCCCCCCCCCCCCAAAAAAAAAAAAAAAAAAAAAAAGAAAAAAAAGAAGCACGCTTAGAAAGTTCAAGTACTCGTCTTTTTTAGGCGTGTTTCATCTTTGTTGGGCTTTCCTGCGCACTTTACACGCTTGGCTAGTCGCCTTTTGGGGGCTGGACTGAATATCTCGTGGAAAAAGTAAGGGGGGAAAACAGCGATTTTCAACATGATAGTCATAAATGTAAACGTTTATGAAATTGTAACCCTCGTGTGCGTGCTGTTCACGCTGCGTGTACGCAAAGTTAACCCCTTCAATGCAAGTGGACGCAGATAACATTTTTTGAAATCATTGCGAAAGTCAGCCGACCAAAGAACATAGATACAAAGTGCTGTCAGCAAGAGGCATAGATCCTCATGAGCCCCCACACCTGCGGGGGCTCATGAGGATCTATACCTCTTGCAGTTGTCTGCTCTTCAGATTTTTCGCCAGTGGTAGGGTTAAGCAAAACTGATCCTCACCCTTTTTACACAAAGCATTCTCTCGCTCACACTCCTTCAGAATCTTCTGCTTCAGCTCCTCCAGCTGTTCCGGGGACAGGGGTTTCTGCGCGTACTTTCGTCGCTGATAACTCTGGCGACGGACGATGAAGATGATGAGCAAGATGAAGACGACGAGGAGGACCGAGCCGATGACGCCACCAGCGATGATGTAGGTGCGGAGGTCCGAGGAAGCTTGGCTCGCTGGGGGCTGGGGGTCATCACACGACTTCACGTCTGAAAGGGAGAGACAGTGGATCTAGAGAAAAATCATTAATGTGTTTCTTTATGCTTCTGACGACTTTTTGGGGGGTTCGTTTTCTCTATGGTGCGATTTGACGTCATATTTGTAAAGCGTTGTGACAATGCGTTTGTGACGAATGACGCTGTATGAAAATATTATTACTATAGGCATTATTATTGTTGCTATTATATTATATCATTTTTGCAGTTATTATTATTGCCATTATTGTAGTCACCATCGGATTTAATCATCATCATCATATTATTATTATTATTATTATTATTATTGCTATTATTGTAGTCACCATCATATTATTATTATTATTATTTCACCCTATTGTTATTTTTCTTGTTAACGTGTTCAGTACCGAGAAAATGTGAACACCGCCCAACTGCAAGACGTATAGATCCTCATGAGCCCCCGCAGTCGCGGGGGCTCACGAGGATCTATACCTCTTGCGGGCACCAGTTTGAATCCATTTTCCTGGGGCAGCAAGAGATTTTCAGTCTTGAATTAAGGAAGGCTGCAGAAGAACAGTCTGTCTCAGCGGCCACTGAAGGGGTTCCACTGCAATTCATGATGCATGCTGAAAATCACAATTACGTGCGATGCTAATTAATTCTGTACATTTACGTCACTTCAGTGACGTGGTCTCACCTCTGACGACAGGTCCACAAATGTTGTCAAACGTTCCATTGCTTTTCGTGATCGTACAACGACTCTGTTTCTCACAGCTGCAACAGACACAAGACAGCAAATCACACACACAGAGTAAACAGACACAAGACAACAAATCATACACACAGTGAGGCCAATGGCGATCAACTGCCTGGCTGACCTTTAGTTCTCCCTGCTACAGACACAAAATAAATACACTGGCGAGCGAAAGAAATGCCGCATCATTCGAATCATCCGAAACACTTGAGTGTATTCTGTGTGTAAATATACAAAAATGTAGCCTATGTGCTGGTCTGTGATTTTGGATCTAACGGCTCTTGAGCCGTTAGGTCCGAAATCACAGACCAGCATACATACGGAATTTTGTCTTGTGTATATATATATATATTATATATATATATATATATATATATATATATATATATATATATATATATATATATATATATATATATATATATATATATATATATATATATATATATATATATATATATTATATATACATGCTGGTACTCACTTTGTGAGGGGTTTGCACTTGTGTAGTCTGTCGTCAGTATCCGAATACATGTGTTGATCAATGCATTTGACGCAAACACCTGAAAGTAGAAAACCAAATGAAGGCAACAGCCGAGCATACTTTGAGGAGTGGAGAAAGTTAGTTTTTCGGCGTGAGACTGTTAACCCTTTTCATCCGGATACACTACCGCAAGAAATAAGTTTGACTACGATAGTTCCAGGGTGGTGCCAGAATAGCTTGGCGCCTTAGGCGCCAAGCTATTCTGGCACCACCCGTGACCTAAAATGGTCGATCTATCTCCCAATCTGTGGCGCAGCCTTCATAGGACAATAAGCAAATTAGAACAGAGTCGTCCTCAGGACGTAAGGATTCATCTGGGAACATCACAGCAGTAACTGTAATTGTTCTGTCATTTTGGGCATTACGCTTCTAAGCCGAAAGGATCAAAATTGCAGATCACAGCACATGTTCAACTATGGAACACTCTCCCACTTCCTCTCCGTCAGAAACACTCTCTCTCCTCCTTCCAGTCCGCCCTCAAAACTCACCTCTTTCAACAGTTCTAACACTATAACGCTACCACACTCCCCACCCTAAGCCGACTGTTGTAATGCATTTTGTGGTACGCTGATTCATTGTCTAAAGCGTGCGCATGCGTGCGCGAGTTGTGAGTGCTCGCTTAAGAGTTATAATTATTATAAGATAAGCGCATTATAAATACCGTAATTATTATTATTATTATTATTTACAGAATACAGATCCAATGAACTATACACTAGAAAACAACATCAACGACAACAACAACAGAGCTGGATCATTAAGAAAAAAATTGTACAAATGCAAATGCAGGCGTCACGCTACGCTGCAAACACCCAAGGATCAATCAAGATTTATTTGAACTCTCTCGCATTTTTATGTCGGCTTAACCCCTTTCTTTGCCGACAACACATTTAATGAACAGGATCCAACTACAAGAGACATAGATCCTCATGAGCCCCCGCATTTGCGGGGGCTCATGAGGATCTATGCCTCTTGTGGACACAGCTGTGCATCCGTGGTTCTCGGCCATCTGGGGCTTTGTACACCTGAACTGACAAAGTCTTCAGAAACGTGACCAAAATTCGCAGTGCAGGTTTTTTTTTTTAAAAAATTTTGTTGTTGTTGTTTGTTTGTTTGTGTTTAACTAGTCTCAGCCAAACAGAAAGTTTAAAAACATTACTGATATTATGTGTTACAGAGATGCTACGATAGGGCCGTATTTAGTTTGCTTGTGTTAGGGAGGTTCAGGTCGGGTTGGGGCCGCTGGCGCCGGCCATCAGACGCCTTGGCGACGGGCTTCACCCGTCCCGAGCCATTGTCCATTTGTTGTTTGTAAACTGTTGTGCGAGTGCGGGTGATTGCGAGTTGCACCTGAGGTGGCGAGACAAATTTCTCTTTTAGAGATAATAAAGTACTCTTATTCTTATTGTGGGGTTATAACTGTAATTATTCAAAGCTATTGAGATAAGGCGTTAATCAAAATGCTCTCACCAAATTTGCCCTGCCCGTAGC
>BTPG01000001.1:212615306-212677806 GCA_036245525.1 Semisulcospira habei
GGGTGCAATGAGTTAAGACAGAGATTTTGTGTCTTTTTTGACGTGGGATAAATGACTACATGGTCAATCCCTGAATTGTTATTTAACTGCACTCTGCAAATGAGAATCTAACGTCTCTTGCAGATGGACAATCACATGGATAATTATACAGGACTGTCATCCGAGGATCTTAAGAACACAAACCACTTGTTTCTTTTGCAGAAGCTGATGAAGAACTACGCTTCGTGCAGAAGCTGATGAAGAACTACGCTTCGTGCAGAAGCTGATGAAGAACTACGCTTCGTGCAGAAGCTAATGTAGAACTACGCTTCGTGCAGAAGCTGGTGAAGAACTACGCTTCGTGCAGACGCTGGGGCCTGACCAACAACAAAAAAATGACCCCAATTTCTGACTTTCCTGACAAGAACACGGTGCACTGGGCACAAGCTGCTGGAATTTCTTGTACGAAAGCCGGATGCAGAGGAAATGCAAAGACAATATTCCCCGCGTTGCAAAAGGACTTAGGACCGACGTCGCTCGTGACTGGCCTGCGCACGAATCACGAGCGACGTCGGCCCAAGGACCTTCTGATTACTGGGCGTGCGGCTTGAACTGAGCAAACTGACGGGTGGGTTGGTCCGCGCTGGAGCTTTTTACTCCAATACTGGCGGGGTCCAACTTCCTTTTCTACCACCGGCACAGACGGCATTATCCTTTTGCGATTTCAGCACCAGCTGGGCGCGTGGAATGGAACGAAAACAAAATAACAGCACAAGATCTACTTCGAATATAACGAAGCGCCTAGAAAAACACGCGCCTAAATACCCCTTCGTTGCCGAGAAAAGTTCAACACGAGGCAACTGCAGTTCGCAGTTAGGTAAGCGGCGATCGTGCACTTATCTCCTTCGGCGCCGGGAAAGGGTGAACTCACTCCAGCCGCAAGAGGCATAGATCCTCATGAGCCCCCGCAGTTGCGGGGGCTCATGAGGATCTATGCCTCTTGCTGCGACCAATTTGTATCCATGTTTCTTGGACGGTGTTGTCTTTTGATCGTAGATGAACACAGATTTCAGAAACAAAAATGTCCGTACGGTGACAGGGCAGGGGGTGTTAACTCCGTGAGTGCTGCTGACGATACCGCGTAGTTACACGCCCTTTACGTGCAACGTTATCGCCAATATTTCAGCATATTCATACACACAGCGTGTAAATATTTATCTCGAGTGTTAATCAGCTCGATTCGGTTGTGAAAATGCTTGTTCAAAATGGCGCACATACTCGAGTTATGACTTCCAGCAGCACCTGATGCATCATGGGTCATGACCACACACACACACACACACACACACACACACACACACACACACACACACACACACACACACACACACACACACACACACACACACACAAACTCCACACACACAAACAAACTCCACACACACACACACACAGAAACAGGAGAATTATTAGCGTATGGAGGGTCTGTTCTTCTTGCAGTTGGCAGGTGGCGGGTGCTGTGTCCTGGCAGTGAAGGAATTAACCCACACTTCAAGTACCTTCAAGATACACGTGGCATTGCGTTGGCGCGGTAACGAGTGTCATAATTTCTACCTCACTGCATACAAGTCTAAAGACACTACGAACGAGCGGGTGGAAGACGAAGATGGCGCTGCACTGTGGCCTCGCGAAATTACTCTGGGAAGGCAAGCCAATTTTCCCCCGAAGGACAATACAGCTGTGTTAACACTTTGGCTGTCGGTGGTGTTTCTTGTCGCGATGACTCCCGTAGGAATCACCTCGACAAAAAGCGCTACCGACAGGCACAGGACTCTGCAATAAAGCTCAAGAAAAACCACATAAACAAAACTGCTCAAACTGCATGTCAACGGAAAGTAACAGAAAAAAATATATACATAGTAAAAGCTCAAAAGCTGTGCTTGACAGCTTAGCTCTCACGCTCGATCTGTCTCCAGCGTCTGGCGCTACAAAGTAAAAGAGGGTACACAGTGTAAGCGATCTCGTAGGTCGATAGCCGCCACAAGCAACCCGCCCCCACTCGTACATCCAAACCCAAATCATCACCTCAATTATGAGGACGATCTAAATAATGCAGCCCAATGCACGCAAGAGGCATAGATTCTCATGAGCCCCTGCGACTGCAGGGGCTCATGAGAATCTATGCCTCTTGCAAACATAATAAGAAACTGGCCGGCTAAAAGCCTGCTATGGCACAACATTGCCCCTCCTTCCAGCAACAATGTCCGAGACTTAGTGTCTAGGACACGCAGAGTGACCACCCAATGCCCTCCGCCGCCAGACACAGCGGGATATCGAACACGCATGAAGCGCACAGATCTTCAGAAGCTTCCCAAGTCTGAACATGTACTCCTCCTGTCACAGATGGGGGGAGTTCGCCAGAGGGTTGTGTCGGCGATTGGGGCCGCCTCCCCACTTTTTGACTGGTTCCACAGCAAGACGTGTTCTATCCCGTCACGGCAAAAGACGCCAAGTCCCATGTTTGAGAAATGCTAGATTGACATCGTATTATACTGTAAATCATGTGTGTGTCTTTTTTTTCTCCACAAAATGGACTTATCTTTTGCCTGCCTTTTTCCATCCTAGTGCGGTGTTCCTCTCACCTGCACCACCGACGCTTTAATCTGTTCACAGCCAATGGCCGTCAAAGAAATCTAGAAACCCTTCTGCTGTCGTAGTAGTTTTTGTCGAGGTGATTCCTGCAGGAATCACCTCGACAAATACTGCTACCGACAGCCAAAGGGTTAACAAAACAAAACAAGAAACCCGTACTGAGTGAGAGACGCAGATATTAAAACGCGAAAAGTGTCCAAGTGTAAAGAGCCACCACGACAGCAAAACAAGAAAATTTTATTTGTTGCTTTTTTCAGATGTTCAGCCTACTGTTTGAGCTACCTTCACACAAAAATTGGATGAGTTATCGCCGATAGCTACCTTGGGAGGACACAGGGTTTCATTAGTGGTGATTAAGCAAAACTGGAAACACTCTGCGATATGTTTTAACACACAAGTTGTGTGGATTGCTTATGATATTTTCAACTGCCTCAAACGAAATTAGACTCAAAAAATTCATTAGAGAACCAGAACTTCCGGTGCACATCATTTTCTTAATAAATCTTATTTGATTTAATGTGAATTAGTTTCAAACCATTTTTTTTTTAGGCTCCAGTGACCGACACAGAGATAAAGAACACACTCGTATCCATTTGATCACGTAAATATGGCCGCTAACCTAAAAATAAAGAACTTTTTGATTTTCATATTTGTAGGTCATGTTGATTATTTAGGTGCCTTTGACAAACGAAAAGTAGGTCAAGACCATGCACATGGACCCTAGTGACACTGCACTCTGGTTGGCTTTGAGCTGTGTCCTCTGCAGATGCTCCCCATTTCACTTTCAATATCCTGTGATGGTAGTGTCACTTATGACGTCATAAGTCATCGATGTACGATTTTTAAGACTAAACATTCTATTTGCACACGACATAACACACTCTTCATAACATTTTATAATAAATGACGTCAAAATAACCCGGATTAAAGCATATTTACGAAGTGTTAAGGTGACAAATTCGCGTTTTTAATGGAAGTCAGTATATTTAGAGGAAGCAAATGACACAGATCCTCATGTGACCCCGCGAGTACATGAGTTCATTTGTCTCCATGCATCACGCCCCATACAGTGGGATAGTGTTTGCCGGCATTAAAGGTTGTCTCCAAGCCAAAACGCCACATCTACGTATCATCATCATTATCATCATCAGTCCCTTGCCCGAACTGGGCGTTGGGGGGACTGAAAGACAGCAGCAACAGACAGTGCTCTCCACTGAGTTCTATTTTGGGCGGTGGCAAGCAAGTCTGGCATCTCGAGTTCGGTCCATTCTTTTATGTTTGCGACCCAACTCTTTCTCTGACGACCTCGCCGACGACTTCCTTCGAGAGTGCCCTGGAGGATAGTCTTGGACAAGGTGTTGTGTCGGGTCACGTGGCCAAACCAAGCAAGCTTGCGCCGTTTCACGGTTGCCAGAAGGGGTTCATGTGGGCCCACCAGGGAAGTGACGATGCTCCGTACATATTCGTTGGTCTTGTGCTCGCGGTACGAGATGTGGAGCAACTTCCTCAGGCACTTGTTCTCAAAGGCCTGGATTTTCTTTTCTGAGTCTGCAAGCAGTGTCCAAGTCTCACAGCCGTAGAGTAGAATAGACACTACGAGGGACTTGTAAAGCCTGTACTTGATGGTGAAGCTGATGGAGTTACTTCGCCATATCCTGTCCAGCCTGGCCATTGCAGATGTTGCTGTACCTATCCTGATACGGATCTCTGCTATGCAACTACCGTCTTTGGACAGGGTGGCTCCCAAGTACTTGAAGCTATTGACCTCTTCTAGCTTCTGGCCGTTCATGTGAATGTTGCTGCTGCTGTCGCTTGTGGTGTTGATCATCACTTTGCTTTTATCCGTACTGATCTCCATGCCATAAGACCCTGCGCTACTTGAAAATTTGTCTGTCAGGTTTTGGAGCTCACTATTGCTGCCTGCCATGAATCGAAGATTGCACAGGGATCTGCCACCAATAGAGATTGAAGTATGGTGGTCGTGGAGGGTTTCCTGCATGATCTTCTCCAGGAATATGTTGAAAAGGACAGGAGAGAGCAGGCATCCTTGACGGACACCGATCGTCGTCCTGAAGAACTCGCCTGACTGATTGTTAAGTAGAACCGCGCTGCAGGCGTTCTTGTAAAGCGCTTCTATCATTTGGATCAGTCCCTCCTCTATGTTGAACGATCTCATGACTTGCCAGAGTCCGTCGTGCCAGACGCGATCAAATGCTTTCCTGAAATCAATGAAGTTGTGGTAGAGTTCGCGCTGATGCTGCAGATGTTTCTCGATCAGGACGCGGCAGTTGAAAATCTGCTCTACAGTGCTTCTTCCAACTCTGAAGCCAGCCTGTTCTTCTGCCAGCAGTTCCTCGGCGAAAGTTTTGATTGATTGATTGATTGTACATTGCTTAACGTCCCGACAGCAACAAGGCTTTCTCAGGACGTGCCTGCACTGCTTGTGAAAAAAAAAAAAAAACAGAACATTGAATGTATGTCGCCAGCCGGTCAAATACATTAAATAAACCTAACAGATGGGGTCTAAATAAAGCTAAGACCATTTAGCAACACACATCCAACATCAAGAGCTACAGGCAGTGCAGACAGTAGGGAGAGTTTTAAAAAGGCAAATACAGGTGAATGGACAAAGGGTAGACAGAAACACATGCCCCAGAATAGAGAGAAAAACCCACCCTGTGGGGCTGACCAGGGTGACCCTGGGAACTAAAAAATACCTAACCCCACCCAAGTCCCCCAGGGCAGACCCGGGCGGGGTGCGAAAGTTTTTGAGGCGGTTGAGAATGATTCTAAGCATTACTTTGCTAGGGTGACTTATCAGACTGATAGTTCTGTAGTTCTGGCACTGTTTCAGGTTTCCTTTCTTGGGGAGCGGGATCACTAGAGACTGTGTCCATTCTACTGGCCATTTCTTTTGCTCCCAGATCTTTTGACAGAGTGTAGTGAGGACCTTCGTTGTTACTTCTCCTCCATGTTTCAACAGTTCAGCAGATACGTTGTCTACACCTGGAGACTTTCCTCCCTTCAGGCCGCGTACGGCTGCTTCCACCTCTTCAGCTAACACTGGCAGGTCTTCAGCCTTCCTGGTCCCAGCCTGGTTGTTTTGGAGGATGCTGGTGTCTGGCTCAGCCTTGTAGTTATACAAGTCTCGGCAGTACTCAGTCCATCTGTTTAGTACAGCAGTGTTTTCCGTAAGGAGTTGGCCGCTGCTGTCTTCGATGACTGTGGCTGTTCGCTGTTGAGTCTTGGTGAGGGTCCTTAGCGTTTCATAAGCCTTCTTGCTGTTGCCGTTTGCCATGCCCTCTTCCACGCTACAACACTGGTCTTCAATCCAATCTTCTTTGGCTTCTTTCATCCTCTTCCTGATCTTCTTGTTGACAAGTCTGTACTTGTTTGCTGATGTGAGGTCTTGGCCTCTCTTTTTCTTCCAGGCTCTCCTCTCATCACAGAGATCGAGGATGTCATCGGTGACCCAGGGCTGTTTGCGCTTCCTCTGCTTCCCCAGCACTTCTTCTGCTGTAGAAAGTAACACCTCTTTTATATTTCCAGCAAGGGTGTCTACGTCGCAGTCCAAAGTAGCCAAGGCTGCAAATCTGCCTCCCACCTGGGCTTGGAAGAGCTCTTCTACTTAATAATACATAATACTAATACCGTTATTATATAGGCGCTTTTTCTCAATTTTGGGGAAATCGACTCAAAGCGCCGCGCCTGAAACCCAACGCACACACTCACGAAACAGACGCGGATTTACGCCATTTAAGACAAACACAGTACAAGACAAACGAAGGGCCAGTCAGCTACTGAAGTTACAGAGATTTTTTTATCGCTTGTATTTGAAATTTTGTAAAGTGGCCTGAGACCGGTACCAAAGTGTGGGGGGTGGAAGAACCGGAGTACCCAGAGAAAGAACCCCGGACGGGTCTTTTAGCTTCTGGAGGTCGAATCTGATGCGAGGGCTCTTGCTATCTCGTTTCAATGCCAGCTTCAACTTGAGGCTAGTAAGGACGAGGTTGTGGTCGCTGCCAATATCAGCGCCAGGAAAGGACCTCGTTTGTGCTTTGTTAACGCTGGATTTGAATCGTCGAGGCAGCAAGATGAAGTCAATCTGGTTATGGACCAGGCCTCCTGGCGATTGCCATGTCACTGTTCTTGACTTCTTGTGTGGATGGAGGGTATTAGCAACGGTGAGACGGTGACTGTGCGAACTCTAAAAGTCGCAGGCCTCTGTCGTTTGTTTCTCCAAGGCCAAACTTGCCAGCTGTTCCTGCCCATTGTTGGTAGGCGTCAGGGCCGATCTTTGCATTCCAGTCACCGAGGACAGTCAGAATGTCTTTCTTAGGTGTTTTCTTGATGATGTTGTCCAGTTGTTCGTAAAATTCTTCTAATTCTTCATCATCATGATCTGCTGTTGGAGCGTATACTTGAATGATAGTGATAGTGATATACGTATACTAATGGTCAAAACTTAAGGGCCACCCCACTTTTTTGTGTCATTATCGTCGCAAGTACGCTAATAAAATACAATGTTCTTTCGATCCAAATGGGTTAAAAGTTGACCTTAGACAGTGCAGTGTACCATGAACAATAGACAACAATTCATCAATTTCCACGAACGTGTCAAATGCACGTGAAACATCGTCAGTTATTGTGAAAAGCTGTGCGATATTGGCAAGCGTACCAAAGGCAGGCAGGTGGAAAAACTCGGTAAAGTCGTGCTACACGTGCTCAGTCATGGTCTGGGCAGGCTTCAGCAGGGAAGGCACGACCCTCCCTCCACGTCATCCGAGGCACCCTGACTGGACTGCGCTATCGGGACAAGATTGTGCAGCTCCTCATCCAGCCAGCTCTCCAAGCTATAGGCGACAATGCTGTTCTGCAGGACGACAACGCTCGACCTCCACCGCTCCCGTGTGGTGGATGCGTGCCTTGAGCAACGGGGCATCATGAGAATGGAGTAGCCAGCTCGTTCACCTGATATGGCTCTCGATCTCATCGAGTACCTCTGGGACGTGCTGGGGCAACGTGCAGTCAGCAACCACCTCCCACCCCCCCACCCCCACCTCAAGGAGTCCCCCAGCTGACTCAGTTCCTGCATCAAGAGTGGGAAGCGAGCCCACAACATGTTCTCCGAACCCTGGTGAACTCCATGCGTCAACGCTGCATTGAATGCGTGGCTGCAAACGGTGGGTACACTCGCTACTGACTGAACCAGTCTTGTGTGACTTTTCAAATGAGGGGTGGGTGAACATTCTAACGTACTGCTGTTGTTACAATTGCTTGATTTACTCAAAACTTAAATGAAATTGTTACTGAATAAATTAACAAAGTACCGACTCCAAGTATTGTTATATTATTTGTGTGGTGGTGTCGGTGCGTCTGCGATAAAAAGTGGCCCTTAAGTTTTGACTATTAATATAAATTGAATTGCTACGGACAGATCTAGGATCTTGAAGGTGAATCATTTCATCACACTCACGGATAGTGCCTGATTACACGGCGGCTCGACCTTACATAATGCTTGTTTAGGGTAACTAGGCTTCTGGAAGCAACCCATTTTGAATGCGATCCAGCATTAGAAATACGGTAAATGTGCTCAAGTATTTATCTAGGAACATCCTGCATGGCATCTAAACCTACCAGTCCGAATACCCTACCCTAGTATTCTAAACAAAGTACACCGCATCACTCAAAAAGAAAGGCCAGGGTATCCGGTGTATAAAATGGATGACCTCATGTGACCTTGGTCGTTGTAAAAGACCATCCAACTTTGCACGAGGGACGTCTACGGCCTGCATCGGGCCGAGGTACTGTAGCTCGCTGGAAAGCCCTCAGGCAGAAGCAAATTAGTCACGTGAGAGACACCCACCTGTCAACGTTTGACAGGTCCTGAAGCCTGGCTACCCTCTCCGATCGATAACACCAATACAGTCCCGCGATCAGCCATTGTCCATCTGCAAGAATAATAGATTCCCATGAGCCCCTGCAGATGCTCATGAGCTTCTATTCTTCTTGCCGAGGACCACTGATCATCATTTCACTATCATCTATGTGCTTTAACTCATTGTGCCCGAGATACGAAATACCCACATTTTGGAGTTATCCTCTGAGGACTGCATTACAATTCAGGAGACAGATCGACCATGATAGTTCACGGGTGGTGGCAGAATAGCTTGGCGCCTATAGGCGCCAAGCTGTTATGCCACCACCCTTTAACTATCATGGTCGATCCATATCTTGCTGTGGTGTGTCGCGGGCAGAGTGAGTGAAAGAGAGGAAACCACTGTGGTTTTGGCAGTACAGCATTTCTAATTCTAAAGTATTGCTTGCACACGAAAAGAGAATAATCATTGAGACAGCCACTCCAGTCTGCAGGAATCAACGATTCTCTCAGGGCCACATACTAATCACCGCATCTTGCTGACAAAACTGGGCCGCATTTACATTTTGACACTGAGCAAGTTTTTCGAGCTACGCTACAATGACTGTGGCGAGCAGACTAAGACGCCATAACTACAACTGAAAAGGGAAACAACTTTCCGACCGAGGGTTTTAGTTGTCCCCCTTGCCAATGCACCCGACACGAGGTGGCGCGGAGGTTGTTTTCCTGGGACGATACTTTCTTCCACCGTTCATTATTCCCGCGACTGGGAAAATATTTTCCTTCATATCCCCCGTCCAGCCCGAATCACAACATAGCCAGAAAGCGAAGACGCAGTTAAGATTATGAAACGACAATTCAAGGGGTGTCTACATCTCCCTTTTCTGGCGTAAAGTTGTATGCTTAACCCATTTAGCCCCGAGTCCCTACAGCAGGAAATTGTTTGGCCATGATAATTCAAGGTTAGTGCCAGATTAGCTTGGCGCCTGAAGGCGCCAAGCTAATCTGGCACTAACCTTGAATTATCATGGCCAATCCACCTCCTGCAACTGGTACATAGTCTTTAGGCAAGACCTCCCAAATTTGAGAAATGGGACCTTGGGGCTAAACGGGTTAACCTCATAACCACCGAGGAAACAGTGAACACGATCCAACCGCACGAGACATAGATCTTCATGAGCCCCGCGAGTGTAGCCCGTAAGTGACATTATAGAGGAGATGAATGAAATTACACAGTGGCAAACTATGTAAGCACCGAACATATTTTTTCTACATGAAATACAAAATCGAAAAACATGTATTTGATTACATAGTGGCAAATATGTAGGCAAAAATGTTGCCTGAACGAACTGACCAAACACTATCCTTCAACCAAGTATTGAAAATATAAATTCTGACGTCATTAATATGCAAATAGTACAGAAAATGACATCACAATTTGTTATAATATTCAATTGTGACGGCAATACAGCTCCGATTAAACGAAATTGTGACGTCATTAAGTTTCTGTAATATTCATAATTATAGTCTAGAAAATTACCTCGCAATTTGTTTCAATACTGAATTTGTGACCGCAATAGTGCTCCGATTTATATTTAAAAAATAAATATAAACAAACAAATAAATTATTTTTAAAAAAAAACCAAGTCTGTCTTATTCTACTGTGTAATACCACAAACTAAGTCCCGACATGTCGTGCTGACTTCGTGTCCCTGTTTAAGTCGACCCTGTCCCATCTCCTGCTCCAGGCGCTGAAGCGGAAGAAAAACACATCGACCAACCCCTCCTCACCTCCCCCCACTCCCAGTCACCCACTTCCATTTGCAGGATGCGCGGATTCTCTTTGAGCCTCTGCAGATGCGGAAGATCATGAGAAGATGTGCGAGTCATTCTGCAAACGCAACATAGACGAGACTAAAACCACTGACCTCACCATTGCCAAAACGTCTTCGGGCCCACGGCGGCCGTCGTGGGCCGGAGAACCTGTGCTTACTGGGCCACCATTGCCAAAACCAGTTACGAACTGAAGCGTTCGCAATCCTATCACGGAGAAGATTTTCCCCCAAAAAATCAATCGAGTTGAACGCTTCAATATCGAGAACAGCCTACGACTGATGAACGTAAATGAACCGACTCTGGCCAACAAGAGGCATAGATTCTCATGGGCCCCTGCGTTCGCAGGGGCCCATGAGAATCCATGCCTCTTGGAGATGAAAAGAGCTAAGCTAGACGCTGGATCGTTTCTGAGGCAATCTTGCAAAAAGGGACGACAGGGCGTGTTGCGCATCGTGCTTTCCCCCCCCCCCCCCCCCTCCCCCCGATATTCTCGAAGTCATGACTGCCCCTTTTTTATTTCATCTTAATTTTTATATGGAGGGAAAGGGATTGTGAGAAAGGGGAATTGTCTTTGGTCGTTCCAACTGCGATAATGTCCAGAAAGTGCCCGCCCAAATCTACGTTACAATTACATGATGACTTTCGGGATCGTGGGGAATGCTTAAAGAAGGCTAGATGAAGACCGACTTTCTCAGAGATCTTCAAGAGCTCCAGCGGTTTGCGAATCAGGAGTGTCCTCGACAATTCCCATCACACAAGTCCTAATTACTCGAAACAGACTCGGAAACAATATATGCTTGCCAAGAGTGTGTAAGCAAAAAGATCTAAGCCACTTAACCATACCTGATGAACACACATGAAAACTCGGAAAGCAAAAGGCAAATAGTGACATTAGCCACAAAGTACTTAGTTATTCCTCAGTACTGCTGTGGTTATTCCTACTGCTGCTGTTGATGTTTTAACCCTTTAGATGTCGGTGGCGATTCTGGTCGACGTGATTCCCGCAGAAATAACCTCGACCAAAATCGCTACTGACACCCAAAGGGTTAAATCATGATCTAATATTTGAACGCTTCAACCAAGACATGATTATTAAAAAAAATAATAATAATAATAAAATCTGTCGAAAATTGGACGCTCCTAGGCGCTTCTAGGTTTTATTCCACTCCCCCGCTTGAAAAAAAAGCTGATATAAAATTACCTCAGTTTACCAGAGACATGTCTCCACATGACCTCGCGGTCTACGGGTCTCATGAGGATCTGTGTTTCTTGTGGACAATGGCATTTTGTAAAAAAGCGTGACTGCCCCAGAAAATTGAGGACCTTGAGTTTCAATCGAATCCGGAACCGGTTCTGAAATGAACACAAGACTCCTCCAATGGTCGAAAACAGACGTATGTGAACGCACATTTCTGTAAGCGACATGCTTCGATTTTCATGAGCCCCTGCATACAACAAGTCATGCAGCTCTATCTCCCTACAATGTGGGAAAGGATCGCTTGTGGATGGGATTCTCCTGCACAAACCGCTATACATTTCTATAAAGGACACAATTCAAATGGTCCTATGCAAGGTTTTAAAATGCGCGCCTCGGCTCAGTGTGACAAGAGTTGCGTCTACATTCTTCAGGCGCAGCAGCTCTTGGGGCGTTCAGTGTAGAAGTGGGGGAATCCGATTCAGAACTGGGTGGGAGGAGAAACGCACATGATTGGGAGCTAGCTTTCATTACGTTGGGAGCGAAATCCGATTAGATGGAATCCCTACTAAGCGTTGCGCTGCGTAATTTTCGGCTTCTTTTTTTCTCTTTTGTCTTCCCACTCGTGAATACACGCAGCAAAAGGCACACTCCTGCAAGAGGCATAAATCCTCATGAGCCCCCCGCAATTGCGGGGGATCATGAGGATCTATACCTCTTGCTGGCCATGTGTCACCCCAGATCCCGGACGCTCAAAGATTGTTGTTCTTTGGAAACTGTTTTTCATGTAATCCTTTAAATCTGCATTTTTCTTGTTCGCTTTTTTTTTCTTCTTTAATCTGCATGACTCTGATAAAGCGCCTATATAAATCACACTATTATTATTATTATTATTATTATTATCATCATCATCATTATTTTATCCGCAAGAGATTGATTGATTGATTGTACATTGCTCAACGTCCCGACAGCAACAAGACTTTCTCAGGACGTGCGTCCACTGCTTGTGAAAACAACAACAACAAAAAAAAACCCAACTAAACAGAACATTGAATGTATGTCGCCAGCCGGTCCAACATAATAAATAAACCTACGACATGGGGCCTAAATAAAGCTAAGACCGTTTAGCAACACACATCCAATATCAAGAGCTACAGGCAGTGCAGACAGTAGGGAGAGTTTTAAAAAGGCAAATACAGGTGAATGACCAAGGGTAGACAGAAACACATGCCCCAGAATAGAGGGGAAAACCCACCCTGTGGGGCTGACCAGGGTGACCCTGGGAACTAAAAAGTAGTTAACCCCACCCAAGTCCACCAGGGCAGATCCGGGTTCGGTCATCCGCAAGAGACATACAAACTAACAAAGTGCCGAAATCATGACCCGTATTATATTTACAATAGATATTGCCGTCAAAAAGGACCATTGTCTAATGTTTATCTCTTATCCATTACAAATAATATTACTAAACGAGTTACTTGTAACTATTTGTAACCGTATGCGTACAAACGGTAGGACAGCGAACATACCAACGGATTTGGATGTTAAACTGCTGATGCATGGGATTGTTCCAATTTTAATTAAGATCAAACTGCAGCTGGCAGTGGCGCGTGACGATGCTATCCCGTTGTGGGGATTATTTCTGGCTCTTCGCTTTTTTCTCTCGTTCGACCCCAGGAGCCAGGCACCCCCTACTTTTATTGGCTTCTGCAAACGAATCGTTTTTTACCCCTGTGAACGCTGCATTACAGTTGAGGAGCCATTATGGGCCGTGATATTCCAAGGGTGTGCCAGAATAGCTTGGCGCCTACAGGCGTCAAGCTATTCTGACAACACCCTTGAATTATCACGGCTGGGCCATATCTTGTATTGTAGGAGAGTCAGTTCTAGCACCACCCTTCAACTCTCCTGGTTGGGCCACGTCTTTTGTTGTAGGGACGACATGGGGACGTAGCTTAGTGGATAAGACACTGCGCTGGCAGTCGTAAGATCCCGGGTTCGAATCCCCTGGTGGGCAGGAATGGGATGTGGACTTTTCCTCATTCCCACCGAGTCAAATTTACGTTCTGATTCGGCTTACGGTTGCCTGTCTCGCCTTCGTGTGCACAGCACGCATAATCATCAAGTGCGCACGTCAAAAATCCCATTACTACTAATCGAAAAGAAAAGGCCCGGTAGGGCCAGTGAAATGGAAACAGAAATATCTCATATGCACCGAAGTTAATAGTAGGGTGGAGGTTTGCACATAAAGTAGCGCTTAGTAGCAGCAGGCTTTCAAAGCTCCAGCTTCCATCCCTACGGCGGCGCCTTGAGCATCTTTAATTAGATGGATATGTGCGCCTTGGAGACACCGTACCATATCATACCATAGGGACACCCGCTCTAGCAAGGTTAGGAAATATCTTGTTGTACGAGCGTAAATAATTCTGGCACCAACATCGCACTATCGTGGTTGCGCCAAATTTTATGATATTGAGGCACCACTTCTGTCCCCAACCTTGCACTATCCTGGGCCTTTTTTTTTTTTTTTTTTTTGTGGGGGGGGGGGGGGGGGGGGGGGAGGGGGCCACTTGGCACCATCTTTAAACTATCATGGTCAAGCCTTATCACTTCAGAAGTTACAGCACTGACAGGTTCAGCAGTCAACCGTCTATGATTAGATCGTCACCTTTTCGTAAACAGGTTTGACTACATTTAACGGAGTCTGTCAGCAAGTGCCGGCTCTGACCGCTGGCGAATCTCGCCCGAATAGAATCCCACCCATCATCAGCAAAGTTCACCAGCTCTACGCGGGGCTAATGATTTCGTCCAGCGAGTTTTGATTCTCGCCTGCCGCTGGCGTTGCCTGCGCCCGTGGAATACGGCTGGTGGGGCACCTGCCCATGTATCTCCAAAATAACGCAGAGCTGAAAGATGCGCTGGTCTGTGGTGTTGGACCTTACGGCTAAAGGCCGCGAGGTCCACAATCACAGACCAGCGCACGTTGACGTTAACCGCCTAAGCAAAGCGGAGGAGAATAAAATGAGCTCAGCAAAAAACAAACAAAAAAAAAACCCGGCAAAAATACCCATTAGCCTCTCTTTTGCCTGCTGGGGATATTGATGCGTTAACCCATTTAGCGTCGATGGCTGACAGCAGAAGATGGATCGACCATGATAATTCAAGGGTAGTGCCAGATTAGCTTGGCGCCGACAGGCGCCAAGCTAATCTGGCACTACCCTTGAATTATCATGGTCGATCCAATTGGTACGCCGTCTTTAGGAGACACCTGCAAGATTTCGGACGTGCGGCCTTGTGGTTGAATGGGTTAAGCCCCGTGCAAAAATAAACGGCGGTGGCTCAGAAAGTGAAGACGAAGACAGACCCAGGATAAAACTCCGACAGTCGGCAGCAATCTGCTGGTACGTTAACCATAGAGATAAAAGGTCTTGACCACTGCAGCAAGAGACTCAGACTTTGACAAGACCCCGCAGTCTACGGGGCCCCGTGAGAATCTGCACCTCCAGCAGACAGGTGAGGATATCGCTGAAGAATATCTCGGAATGCTGAGGAGACTTGCCGTCATGGTAAATGAGCGAAGTTAAAGTGATGGTATGCGTTCGCCAAGGGTGGTGCCAGGATAGCTTGGCGCCTACAGGCATTACTATCTAACAGCTTACAGGCGCCAAGCTATTCTGGCGCCACCCTTGAACTATCATAACCGATCCATCTCTTTGGGCATTACAGACACTTAACTCTACAACAGGGTGACAATCATTACATGCTTAAATTATGAACCAGTGAACTCCGCAGGTATCAGAATAAAATATGCGTCGTTCTGTCGACACAGCACGCAAACTACACTCGTGCCAACGGCTTAACACTCTGGCTGTCGGTAGCGCTTTTTGTCGAGGAGATTCCTGTACAGGAATCACCTGACCACAAAAAAGCACCAAAAGAACCCCGCTACCAACAGCTAAAGGTATGTCAGTGACAACACTTGAATTAACCAAAGAAGCCAGAAAAAATGACTACAACAGACAACCCTTGTAGCAATCTGCAAGCCTGGATAATTGATGAAAAGAAAACTATGAACTGTCTTTGGAAAACTTTTCTTTTCAGGAGAAAAAACGACACACAACGTCTTGGATGGAAGACCGGCCATCTTTATGGTATTTTGTTTTCATTTCATTTTGAATAATTGATTATAAACCCCTTACCTGCCGGGGCAAATCAAACGCTACCCTGCTGCAAGAGACATAAACCCTCATGAGTCGCACTAACTTACCGCAGTCGCACTAACTGACCGCTGTCGCACTAACTGACCGCTGTCGCACTAACTGACCGCTGTCGCACTAACTGACCGCTGTCGCACTAACTGACCGCTGTCGCACTAACTGACCGCTGTCGCACTAACTGACCGCTGTCGCACTAACTGACCGCTGTCGCACTAACTGACCGCTGTCGCACTGACCGCTGTCGCACTAACTGACCGCTGTCGCACTAACTGACCGCTGTCGCACTAACTGACCGCTGTCGCACTAACTGACCGCTGTCGCACTAACTGACCGCTGTCGCACTAACTGACCGCTGTCGCACTAACTGACCGCTGTCGCACTAACTGACCGCTGTCGCACTAACTGACCGCTGTCGCACTAACTGACCGCAGTCGCACTAACTGACCGCTGTCGCACTAACTGACCGCTGTCGCACTAACTGACCGCTGTCGCACTAACTGACCGCTGTCGCACTAACTGACCGCTGTCGCACTAACTGACCGCTGTCGCACTAACTGACCGCTGTCGCACTAACTGACCGCTGTCGCACTAACTGACCGCTGTCGCACTAACTGACCGCTGTCGCACTAACTGACCGCTGTCGCACTAACTGACCGCAGTCGCACTAACTGACCGCTGTCGCACTAACTGACCGCTGTCGCACTAACTGACCGCTGTCGCACTAACTGACCGCTGTCGCACTAACTGACCGCAGTCGCACTAACTGACCGCAGTCGCACTAACTGACCGCTGTCGCACTAACTGACCGCTGTCGCACTAACTGACCGCTGTCGCACTAACTGACCGCTGTCGCACTAACTGACCGCTGTCGCACTAACTGACCGCTGTCGCACTAACTGACCGCAGTAGCACTAACTGACCGCAGTCGCACTAACTGACCGCAGTCGCACTAACTGACCGCAGTCGCACTAACTGACCGCAGTCGCACTAACTGACCGCAGTCGCACTAACTGACCGCAGTCGCACTAACTTACCGCAGTCGCACTAACTGACCGCAGTCGCACTAACTGACCGCAGTCGCACTAACTGACCGCAGTCGCACTAACTGACCGCAGTCGCACTAACTGACCGCAGTCGCACTAACTTACCGCTGTCGCACTAACTGACCGCAGTCGCACTAACTGACCGCAGTCGCACTAACTGACCGCAGTCGCACTAACTGACCGCAGTCGCACTAACTGACCACAGTCGCACTAACTTACCGCAGTCGCACTAACTGACCGCAGTCGCACTAACTGACCGCAGTCGCACTAAATTACCGCAGTCGCACTAACTGACCGCAGTCGCACTAACTGACCGCAGTCGCACTAACTGACCGCAGTCGCACTAACTTACCGCAGTCGCACTAACTTACCGCAGTCGCACTAACTCACCGCAGTCGCACTAACTGACCGCAGTCGCACTAACTGACCGCAGTCGCACTAACTGAGGCACTAACTGACCGCAGTCGCACTAACTGACCGCAGTCGCACTAACTGACCGCAGTCGCACTAACTGACCGCAGTCGCACTAACTGACCGCAGTCGCACTAACTTACCGCAGTCGCACTAACTTACCGCAGTCGCACTAACTTACCGCAGTCGCACTAACTTACCGCTGTCGCACTAACTGACCGCAGTCGCACTAACTGACCGCAGTCGCACTAACTGACCGCAGTCGCACTAACTGACCGCAGTCGCACTAACTTACCGCAGTCGCACTAACTTACCGCTGTCGCACTAACTGACCGCTGTCGCACTAACTGACCGCAGTCGCACTAACTTCCGCAGTCGCACTAACTTACTGCTGTCGCACTAACTTACCGCAGTCGCACTAACTTACCGCAGTCGCACTAACTTACCGCTGTCGCACTAACTGACCGCAGTCGCACTAACTGACCGCAGTCGCACTAACTTCCGCAGTCGCACTAACTTACCGCTGTCGCAGTAACTGACCGCAGTCGCACTAACTGACCGCAGTCGCACTAACTGACCGCTGTCGCACTAACTTGCTGCTGTCGCACTAACTTGCCGCTGTCGCACTAACTTACCGCAGTCGCACTAACTTACCGCAGTCGCACTAACTGACCGCAGTCGCACTAACTGACCGCTGTCGCACTAACTGACCGCAGTCGCACTAACTGACCGCAGTCGCACTAACTGACCGCTGTCGCACTAACTGACCGCAGTCGCACTAACTTACCGCTGTCACACTAACTGACCGCTGTCGCACTAACTGACCGCAGTCGCACTAACTGACCGCAGTCGCACTAACTGACCGCAGTCGCACTAACTGACCGCAGTCGCACTAACTGACCGCAGTCGCACTAACTGACCGCTGTCGCACTAACTTGCTGCTGTCGCACTAACTTGCCGCTGTCGCACTAACTTACCGCAGTCGCACTAACTTACCGCTGTCGCACTAACTTACCGCAGTCGCACTAACTTACCGCTGTCGCACTAACTTACCGCTGTCGCACTAACTGACCGCAGTCGCACTAACTGACCGCAGTCGCACTAACTTCCGCAGTCGCACTAACTTACCGCTGTCGCACTAACTGACCGCAGTCGCACTAACTGACCGCAGTCGCACTAACTGACCGCTGTCGCACTAACTGACCGCTGTCGCACTAACTTGCTGCTGTCGCACTAACTTGCCGCTGTCGCACTAACTTACCGCAGTCGCACTAACTTACCGCAGTCGCACTAACTGACCGCAGTCGCACTAACTGACCGCAGTCGCACTAACTGACCGCTGTCGCACTAACTGACCGCAGTCGCACTAACTGACCGCTGTCGCACTAACTGACCGCAGTCGCACTAACTTACCACAGTCGCGGGGGCTGATGAGGATTTATGTCTCTTGTTAGTCCTACGTTATTTCCGCCCCATTTTCGGTCCGACCGTATTGGTGTTCTTCACGCCAATGTCGGTCACTGTGCAGTCATTTCAGACACGAAATTTGCGATCATTGGCAGCGCAGGGGTTCAGTTTGTTTCACTTACACGAAATGGTTAGAAATTGAAATATTGAGAAGAAAGGAGAAAAAAAAAAAAAAAATAAATAAAGCGGTACCACGAGTCCTGGAATCCTTCACAAGATAAGTTCAATGAAAGCGGATATGTTGTGGAAAACGTACAGAACAGCCGCAATAAAGAGGCTCATCTTGAGAAGGATTCCTTGACGTGTGAAGGCACTGAAAGACAGAACCTGCAGGTATCAACATCCCGTCAACAAGATGGAAACATTGAAAACGCCGCAAAATTGTTGGCACTTCTGAGGAAGAAACGTGTAGAAAAGGCAGCCGTGCACCAAATGGTCCAATAACAAACACAGACATGGATACTCAGACCATCTGACATGCCGTGAAACGCGCCTCAAACTGCACGCAGAATCATCTACAGTGAGGGATTAATCATTAGGCACGAGCTAAACTCCTTAAGCCTGCCTCCGTTTGGGACGTAGAGGCTTTAGAAAAGGGCACACAACCTTTAGATTCAGTTTGAAAATGGCGCCTATGCACACAGGGGGAGAATGGCAAGACACTGTTTAAAAAATGAGGTTTTGTCTGACTTCCGTTACCCACATTTTGCCAAATTTGAGGGGTGTCATTTTATGACTATGTACGAGTTGCAGGAGATGGCTCGACCATGATAAATCACGGGTAGTGCCAGATTCTTGCCGCACTACAGGAGATGGATCGACCATGATAATTCAAGGGTAGTGCCAGATTATCAGGAGCAACTAATCTGGCACTACCCTTGAATTATCGTGGTCGATCCATCTCCTGTTGTTTTCCGTCAGGGACAAATGGGCTAATTTCAAATCACTGTCATTTCCCGCCTGTGTGTATGCGTCTTGTACACGGACTTCCAAGATCGCTATTGGCCATCCCCCGCCTGTGTGTATAAGCATCTTCCAGGAGGAATTCTGCGATCTGGCCAGAGAACTTGTGATGTATCTCTTCCACGTCTACATGTCTCTACTTCTGAGGGAACTCAATGAGCCGGAAGAACTCTGCACCATCTGAACCCTCTCTGCTGCAACTTTCAGTTGGCATGCAGGAATCCTACACAAAGATACCTGACTGCTCCTCTTTTGAGGGAGGTAGTCACCACTTTGCTAACTATTTACCCTCAGGGCAACCGCTCCTCACTGCCAGCTGAGGCAGATCTTCGTTAATTCAAGAAAAAGAGAAACTTTAGATGTCCCAGGAACATGGAGATAAAATTGTGTCTTCAAGAGGCATAGATCCTCATGCGCCCCCGCAACCTGCGCCACGGAACGGCAACCCACAGACACTAACATATGCAAGAGGTATAGATCCTCATGAGCCCACGCAGTTGCGGGGGCCCCTGAAGATCTATACCCCTTGCAGACACAAAAGGGTCCCCTAGGGCCATCTCAGGGTGAATGAGGGCCCCTAAAGCAGTAGTTAAGTCATTTTCAAGGCAGTGGTATTTTATTGATGCCGTCGCGGTGTAGCCATGACAAATTAGCCATATGACCACTTTTGTTATTTCTTAAAATCAAGTGAACTGAACTAATCCCTTTTAACTTGGGGGGGGGGGGGGAGGAAGGGGGGGGGGGGGTTGACGAGGCACATAAAAAAAATCCAACCAATATACATGTATCATATTTTAACCCAAAGCAAATCCATTTCAACACAACTGGCTGCTTTCTTCACAGGTGCATCGACCGAAGGTTATAACACTGAACAAACATTCAAACTGTCATCAGGTTGAATTGAGGCAAGTTCCTGCCTGAAATTACACGCCGCATGCTTTTGGCTCCAACGTAACAAGCTAATAGAGAAACACGCACATAAACAACAACCAGTCTGCAAGAGACATCAATCCTCACGAGCCCCCGCAATTGCGGGGGCTCATGAGGATTTATGCCTCTGGCGGGAAGCATTTATAACTGCGTTCCTAAAACGAAGCCGTTAAAATAACGTCACTGAGAAAGAAAAATTTGGCTTGCACATTTACATTTTGTATTTGTTTTCACTCATAATAAACAGCTGGTAAAATAATATTGCCAACAAGCATGTGCCAGCACCTTCAATTTGGTCGCACATATGCCATTTATTCTCAACCGCCTCAAAACTTTCGCCGAGGAACTGCTGGCAGAAGAACAGGCTGGCTTCAGAGTTGGAAGAAGCACTGTAGAGCAGATTTTCAACTGCCGCGTCCTGATCGAGAAACATCTGCAGCATCAGCGCGAACTCTACCACAACTTCATTGATTTCAGGAAAGCATTTGATCGCGTCTGGCACGACGGACTCTGGCAAGTCATGAGATCGTTCAACATAGAGGAGGGACTGATCCAAATGATAGAAGCGCTTTACAAGAACGCCCGCAGCGCGGTTCTACTTAACAATCAGTCAGGCGAGTTCTTCAGGACGACGATCGGTGTCCGTCAAGGATGCCTGCTCTCTCCTGTCCTTTTCAACATATTCCTGGAGAAGATCATGCAGGAAACCCTCCACGACCACCATACTTCAATCTCTATTGGTGGCAGATCCCTGTGCAATCTTCGATTCGCAGACGACATTGACCTCATGGTAGGCAGCAATAGTGAGCTTCAAAACTTGACAGACAAACTTTCAAGTAGCGCAGGGTCTTATGGCATGGAGATCAGTACGGATAAAAGCAAAGTGATGATTAACACCACAAGCGACAGCAGCAGCAACATTCATGTGAACGGCCAGAAGCTAGAAGAGGTCAATAGCTTTAAGTACTTGGGAGCCACCCTGTCCAAAGACGGTAGTTGCATAGCAGAGATCCGTATCAGGATAGGTACAGCAACATCCGCAATGGCCAGGCTGGACAGGATATGGCGAAGTAACTCCATCAGCTTCACCATCAAGTACAAGCTTTACAAGTCCCTCGTAGTGTCTATTCTACTCTACGGCTGTGAGACTTGGACACTGCTTGCAGACTCAGAAAAGAAAATCCAGGCCTTTGAGAACAAGTGCCTGAGGAAGTTGCTCCGCATCTCGTACCGCGAGCACAAGACCAACGAATATGTACGGAGCATCGTCACTTCCCTGGTGGGCCCACATGAACCCCTTCTGGCAACCGTGAAACGGGCAAGCTTGCTTGGTTTGGCCACGTGACCCGACACAACACCTTGTCCAAGACTATCCTCCAAGGCACTCTCGAAGGAAGTCGTCGGCGAGGTCGTCAGAGAAAGAGTTGGGTCGCAAACATAAAAGAATGGACCGAACTCGAGATGCCAGACTTGCTTGCCACCGCCCAAAATAGAACTCAGTGGAGAGCACTGTCTGTTGCTGCTGCCTTTCAGTCCCCCCAACGCCCAGTTCGGGCAAGGGACTGATGATGATGATGATGATGATGATGATGATGATGATGCCATTTATTTCGATTGATTGATTGTACATTGCTTAACGTCCCAACAGCAACAAGGCTTTCTCAGGACGTGCCTGCACTGCTTGTGAAAAAAAAACAAATAGAATATTGAATGTATGTCGTCAGCCGGTCCAATACGTTAAATAAACCTACGCCATGGGGCCTAAATAAAACTAATACCATTTAGCAACACACATCCAATATCAAGAGCTACAGGCAGTGCAGACAGTTGGGAGAGTTTTAAAAAGACAAATACAGGTGAATGGACCAACGGTAAACAGAAACACATGCCCCAGAATACAGAAGAAAACCCACCCTGTGGGGCTGACCAGGGTGACCCTGGGAACTAAAAAGTAGTTACCCCACCCAAGTCCCCCAGGGCAGACCTGGGTGGGGGTCCATTTATTTCGAACATGAAAAACATCAACACTACAGGCAAAGGACGGCACAACTGCGATTCGCCCCTGGTGACCTGAGATGTTGGTAATTTTCTGCCCGTGGTGCTAGAGCAAGGCGCAGACGTCAGCGCCAACGAGCGAAGATGAATTTTGGGTTCCTTGAAAAAAAAATGAGCAGCGCCCAACAGCAAGAGGTATAGAGCCTCATGAGCCCCTGCAGTTGCGAAGGCGCATGAGGATCTATGCCTCTTGCTGAAATCACTTTGAATCCATGTTGTGGGAACGGCTGGAGCTGTTTGGCGTTGGACTGGCAAACCGTTCACAATGATAATATGCGCCAAATGGTGCTGAAAGGGGTCAACGCGGTAAGGTTTAACCCTTTTAGCCCCAAGGTCCCATCTCTCAAATGTTGGAGGTGTTGCCTAAAGACTATGTACCAGATGCAGGCGATGGCTTGCCCATGATAATTCAAGGGTAGTGCCAGATTAGCTTGGCGCCTAAAGGCGACAAGCTAATCTGGCACTACCCTTGAATTTTCATTGTCAAGCCATAGCCTTGAATTATCATTGTCATGTCATCTCCTGCTGAAGGGATCCGGGGCTAAAACGCTTATCTTAAAATTAAGAAACGGAAATGAAGGATGCATGGATGTA
The DNA here is from genome assembly GCA_036245525.1 of Semisulcospira habei. Lineage (NCBI taxonomy): Eukaryota > Metazoa > Mollusca > Gastropoda > Semisulcospiridae > Semisulcospira > Semisulcospira habei. The sequence goes on from BTPG01000001.1 coordinate 212,638,527, forward strand.
ATAAAAAAAATAAAAATAAAAAAAGCCTGATCTCCTGTACACATTTTTGTAAATACATGTATAAATATCCTGCAGCAAGGGACACGACTGATCCACCTTGGAGGAAGTCACGGCACTTATGGGGAGGTAACAAAAACAAACAGCAGGTGAAGTGGTACTGGAGGAGGGAGGCAGGGAAAAGTCAACATGTAAAAATGTAGCACTAGGCTCACGTCTCTTCATACTTTCACATCAGACATGCGGCTCTCAAAACTCTCTCTCCTCCCTCCCCACTCCCCCCCCCCCCATCTTTCCCCCTTTCTCCAACCCATCCAGCCCATGGCCTCTGACGCGGGCTCGGCGTTAAACTCAAATAACTAACTTGTCCATGTGACTTCCGCTATTACACGCGCGGACTCGGAAGAGTTTTAGGTCTCAACTGCGGCACTATCAGAATGTGGTCTAGTTTCATTATCTTATTTTTTTAAATTTATAATTAGTTCAATATGTAATAGGGATTATAGCAGGATAATGATCGGTTCCGATACGAATGTAAATACGATTTGTGTGTGTGTGTGTGTGTGTGTGTGTGTGTAGACGAAAGACCTAAAACGGGTGACTGTCTTTACCATCCTTATGGAAACTGGGTATGTGTATAATTCTGGGTTTCCAAGTCAGACACCCATTTTTTCTGAGGGTTGTTTCTGCATTGTCTTGCGGTAAAGATTCATAAAAAGTAAAAAAATCCGTTTTTCTCATTTTGGCGTTAACACATGCACTTTTGTGTTTAACAGACACGCCGGTAGTGTGTGTTTGAAAACTTGTCCCTCCCAGCAATGTGTGTGTGTGTGTTGTGACACAGAACCCTGAAAATGAGCGTGTATGTATTACATCACCCTTCTCAGCTAGCTATAAATAACTTCATAGCTGATATGGGTCAGGGGGGATATTTTGTTGTTTTAGGGAGTAAATTGTTTATGTTTCTACAGAATTAGGTTTGTTATTTGAGGGTGTGGTTGTTTTGTTAAAAAAAAGTGTTGAGTTGTAATGTACTTCCGGGGTGATGTGGAGAAAGGTCATGTCTAGTGGCAGATTTGAGATTCATGTATACGTTCACCAGGGACTTAGCCTATACGTTTTCTACGTTTGTTTCCATGTCAGATGAAGAATATTTGATCTGAAACGTCGTTCTTTGTTTCTATTTTAAAGGGTTTTTCGCCACTATCTTCTGTTTTAGTTTGACTTAGCCTATAATTATATTCGTGCGCCGGTTGCTAAGAAGTGAAGTGATTGTATGAGTGCGCATTGTAAGAGAGGACGTTTAGACTTTGGGTGAGGCTGCTGTTGTCTTTTGTCCTGCCCGACCTTTTGGTTGAACCTGTTGCTTTATTTTGTAGGTTTGTCGATGTTATCAATGCCGCATCTCCTTTTGGATTGTATGCACAAATTGATTGAATGGAAATGACGTCACAGAGTCAGCGTCGTTTCATGCGTCGTCTGCACCAGTCAGTCGTTTAGTGCAGTTAAAAGAGTGCAGGCTTGGATGGGCCATTTTCTGATGTAATAGTAAAGTATTATTTGTGTGAATGCTGTCCGTTTGAAGGAAGGTTGATTGATTGTACATAGCTTAACGTCCCGACAGCAACAAGACTTTCTCAGGACGTGCCTGCACTGCTAGTGACAAAAACTCAACAGAATATTGAATGTATGTCGCCAGCCGGTCCAATACGTTAAATAAAACCTACGACATGGGGCCTAAATAAAGCTAAGACCATTTAGCAACACACATCGAATATCAAGAGCCACAGGCAGCGCAGACAGTAGGGAGAGTTTAAAAAAGGAAAATGCAGGTGAATGGACCAAGGGTAGACAGAAACACATGCCCCCGGAATATAGAGAAAAAACCCACCCTGTGGGGCTGACCAGGGTGCCCCTGGGAACTAAAAAGTCCCCCAGGGTTGGGGGTGTTTGAAGGAAGGACTGGAAAGTCGAGTGTTGAGGGCAGACCGGTTGGGGGTGTTTCAGGGAAGGACTGGAAAGTCGAGTGTTGAGCGAAGCCCGAGAGAAGGCGAGGATGGGAAAAATATCCAGCACTATACGTTGGAATAGATGCATATCAGTTACGACATGCTTGTAAATTAAAACACTTTTAACCCCACCCGGGTCTGCCCTGGGGGACTTGGGTGGGGTTAACTACTTTTTATTTCCCAGGGGCACCCTGGTCAGCCCCACAGGGTGGGTTTTTCTCTCTATTCTGGGGCATGTGTCTCTGTCGGCCCTTTGTCCATTCACCTGTATTTGACTTTTTAAAACTCTCCCTACTGTCTGCACTGCCTGTAGCTCTTGATATTGGATGTGTGTTGCTAAATGGTCTTAGCTTTATGTAGGCCCCATGTGTTAGGTTTATTTAATGTATTTGACCGGCTGGCGATATACATTCAATGTTCTGTTTAGTTGTTGTTTTTTCACAAGCAGTGCAGGCACGTCCTGAGAAAGCCTTGTTGCTGTCGGGACGTTAAGTAATGTACAATAAAACACTTTTAACATTAAGAAAAGTTGAGTTAAAAGAGGTTTTAAAACAGTTTTCATAAAAACTTTTGCCCGACACGCTTCTAAAAACAACATTTTCTTAGTTTTAAACCTTGTACCGCGCCATAAACGCCGCGATTGCTTTTCAGTCTTAGCTGTCCTATAGTGTGGAATGTGGGACTTTGCCAACTGGATCCATCTGGTGCACTCCAAATGAGTATTTGTGAGTGGTTTGACGTGCAACTCAGTGTGCGCCTCTGAAATGACCTACTGATTCCACTGATAATGAAACTCTTTCATTCATAAGAGTGCATTGAGCAGCTCTATAAACCAAAAGTGATGACCCCCTCTCCCCCCCCCCCCCCCCACCCCTCCCCCCCCCCACCCCCCCGCCCCGCCCCCCACACACACACACTTCTTCCCCCCCCCCAACCCCCTTACAACCCCACTCAAACAATCATAATAGTAAAATCAACCAAAGGTATCTTTAGTGAGGTATTTTCACTGTAATCCCAGTTTTGTGTGAGAGGCACCCACTTTTGGGGTAAACACCCATTTTTTTTCCATCCAGTGGCTCTGTTTCTAGAAAATGTCTATTTTATTTTAAGTTGTAGAGCTTAGTTATAAGGTGAGTTCTAAACATTGGCATCAACTCCAGAGCCCTAGAATAAATAGAAATATGGGAACCCATTTTCACATAAAATGGTAGGTCACCCAGTCTGAGGGTTTTGTGTTCATGTGTGTGTATGTATGTGTGTGTGCGTGTCTGTGTGGTGTGGTGTGGTGTGGTGTGGTGTGTGTGTGTGTGTGTGTGTGTGGGTACGTACGTATGTAAAAGTACATTTTTGGCTCACGTGTGAAGCAAAAGTGAGTCTATGTTTTAGGCCAGTGGTCGTCCGTCCGTCCGTCGTAAACTTTAACGTTGGCATTTTCTCGGAGACTTTTCAAGCCATATTCTTCAAACTTGGCCCAAAGATACCTTGTGGCGAGGCCTTTCTAAATATACCAATTTGAGTGACCTCTCACAAAGGTCAAGATCACAGGGGCTCAGGAAATAGGTCCAAAATAGCTATATTTTGACATTTATTTTCTTCATTCGGCCCCTGGAAACAAGGTCTATCGCATTGCCCCTCCCCCCCCCCCCCTCACCCCTGCACTCCCCGCTGTTTGATTTTTCAACCCCAGAAAGCAAGGTCTGTCGCTCCCCCCCCTCTTTCCTCCCCCCCCCCCCCCCAGCCCCTGCCCCAGATTTGAATTTTGCGGCCCCCTGGAAGCAAGGTCTGTCGACTACCCCCCCCCCCCCCCCTCTCCCTGTTGTTATATTATTTGACCTCTGGAAGTAAGGTCTGTCTGCCCCCCCCCCCCCCCCCCCCCCCCCTCTCCGTTGTTATATTATTTGGCCTCTGGAAGTAAGGTCTGTCCCCGCCCCCCCCCCCCCCCCCCCTTATCGGGTTGTTTGAATTTTGCGGTCCCTGGAAGCAAGGATGGTCAAATAACCCCCCCCCCCCCCCTCCTCCCCTTTGTTTGATTCTTCTGCCCCTGGAAGCAAGGTGTGACGCCCCCCACATTATTGTTTGATTACAATGTCTGACAACACCCCCACCCACCCCACCCCACCCCATTTGATTTTGCGGCCAATGGAATCAAGGTCTGACGACCACTAGTACCACCCACCCCCCTGTTGTCTGATCTATCAGCCCCTGGAAGCAAGAGCCTGATGCCTACCCCCCCCCCCCCCCCGTTTTCCTAAACCCTGAAGCAAGCAATTCATGTTCCCAAACAAGAAGTTTGCCCCCCCCCCCCCCCCCCTCCCCTGGAGTAAGGTGTGATCCGACCCTGTGATGTGTTCTTAGAACATTTCGGCAGTATTTCTGATTGTGTCTTAACCCATTTCGCCCGGGTCCCTGAAGCAGGAGATGGATTGACCATGATAATTCAAGGGTACTGTCAGATTAGCTTGGTGCCTTCAGTGTTATTTTGCATGATCCAGCTACACTGGCTGCATCTGAGGTGGCATTCTGCTGTAATTGTCATTAAGGATGTCTCTGGTGTCTATTCTGAGCCAAACACAACCACGTTTACACTGCGTAAAGCTCATTTGAGTGCATTGTAATGGGACCGGCAGTCGTGGCTACCAGTACAGGCTTTTACAGGAGTGTTGACAGGTTTGGCACACACATGCCTGCTGCATTTGCAACATGAGTTGAGGTCTTCTGAGACTCTGACACGTGTGTTTTATATAAAAATGAACTGTACATAACCATTTTTCCCTGCTACCTCCTAAATAAGCACTCCAGACACTTGTTTGGGTATGCAGTGTGTCCCGCGTAGCATAGTTTTGGCTGTTTTGTGTAGTCTTTTGTCTGTGGGTTAGTTCAGTAGACTTAATGTTTAAATTGCCACAGCTGTTTCATGACCCCTGTTGACTGTGGAAAAGATTGCAAGCAGCATATAGGGCATGGCAGCTGGTTACAGGCCTCTTCCTGCTTGTTGACAACAGGGTCAACGAGGATGCCTGAGCATTGTCTTTTTGGCTGCCCTGAGATACACAAGGAAATGGCCTTGGGTCTGAAAGCTCATTTTTCATCAATGTCAGTGTCATGGTAACCTTTTTCAGTTGTCCAGCCCACCAGAAGTCAGTTTGATTCTATTGCATGTGTGTGTAAACTTGGAAAAACAGAAAAAGTAGGGGGGTAGGGGGGGGGGGGGGTAGTGGAAAAATATGGAAAAAAAAAACAAACTTTCATGTGTCTGTGTCTCAAATCCAACATTTCTGAAGATCAGATATATTACTTGATGTACATGCCAATTTTGGAGGCATTCTGACCATATATAGTCTGTTTTTCATGGCATCAGATGATACATGATCCAACATGTCAACAGCATTGTGAACGCCACAAGAACGCGCTTCACATAATGGGCCATAACATAAAGATGCAGCAACATTCAATGGTGTCGCTTTGGGTTTGACTTAGCTAGTGTATAAGGGTTGCACTGATGGCAGATTGAATGGTGTTCAGGTGGGAGAGTCTGTCTTTCAGGTCAGGCAGTAAGAGGACCGGTGTTTTTAAAAATAATTTTTGTCTTGTTTGAAAATTTGTAGTAGGGCTGAATGTTGGAATTTGCTGGAAATTTCTGGTTAGCTGAGAGGAGACATGTTCGGTGCTTTGATTCATACCATCCTGAGCTTATACAGTGGACAATTGTGGGCCTATGTTGAGTTGCCGTTGACGTAGTGATTTGAGGGGCACGCTGATTTCAGCGGTGATTGGGTGTGGGGTTGGTAAGGAAGGAATCAGGTTCAGAGCCAAGAAATGAGACTGTCAATGTGCTGTTCTTTTGGTTATTTTGTGCATGGCAAATGTGCAGCTGGTGGGCGCTGCTCTTTAGGGGTTTGAAATATTAGGGGATGCCTGGGACTGACTATGGCTAAGAGACTGGGCAGTACAAAAACGGCACTGTGTTCCGTGGCCTGCACTTGATCGTGACTCTAATGTATGAGGTAGGTTTGGTCAATAAGAGTGCATCATGGGACAGGGAAATCCCCTCTTACATAGATTCCAGCGCCAACTTTGAGTGCTTTTGAGAGTTTTGAGCGAAGAAATTGCGAGTTTTTCTGACTTTTTTGGAGCGGTGCTTTTTCGTGATGGCTGAAACTTCGATAGGGCAAAGTGAGCGGCACAAGAGACTATTCTACGGAGGAAGTTTTGCGTCGTTTGAACCTCCTACGATCACAAACTGATGTTGATTCGAACGAGGAGCCTCCAAAGTTGACCATGAGTTTTTTTGTGTGTGGAAATTTGCAAGATAGCTCTGATAACGATCCTAGTGCGAGCACTCTCGCAAGCAGATTTCATGTAGAAGAGTGTTGTGTATTCTTCATGGACGACTATGCTTGTGAGTTAGTGTGTTATGGATTATCTGTAGAGCTCTGAACAACCGACTATGCTTCAGTTGTGAGTTGAACATTTTCTTAATATATTTCTTGACATGTTATCATGTGTTTGTTACTGTGTTGGTGACTGCCTTGTGTGTAAACTGTCTGTTGTGTGTGTTGAGAACACAGATTTTGTCTATTCTTCTTGCATCAGGCCAGATATAAAACTTTGATTGAGTGAGTCATATGAAGAAAAAAAGGTGTCAGTGTACAAATTTTGTTTTCTCATCTCCATGTTGTTTTTTAAATGAAGTAATGAACTGGGAAATGCAACATTTTAACACCTGTGGCGGCGAAAGGGTTAAATTTCAGTCTTATGTGCGTTTGGATTATAATATCTGCAAAGGAATACAACTCCGCCATAGCCAGTCCCAAGCCTGGTTGGGAAAGGAGGAGGGTTTTTTTTTCTCAAATACTGCTCACAAAGTCTTCAAACCCAAACTTGCTACAGTACAGAGATACCTGATGGTAAAATCTATCTATGCATACTGATTTGGAATTGGATAACCCTTCGGATAGGGTCATAGGCTTGCAAATGTGTGTAAAATGCCGATTTTTGATAACATTGTAGGTATCAACATTTTCACAAAAATGTTCAATTAAATTTGGCACAAAGGTTGCTGATGATAAGAGTAAGACCATCATGTGCATACTAATTTACTTAACTCATGTTGCAAATGTCAAGGGTGGGGGTGTACATATGTGTGAAAAAAAACTTACATTTTGAGAAAACATAGACTTTGCTGGTGCGAAAGCCAGTCCTTTACTTATGGTCACAAAGGTCACACAAAAGTATATATCGGTTGTCCACGTGAGCCATAATGGCTTGGCCTTTCTTGTGGAAAGAATTGTAGTTGCATGTATCATCAACAGTTTTGCAAAATTTTCAATCAAATTTGGCACAAAGGTAGCTGATGATAAGACCTTCCTAAGTAATAATGTATATTATACTAGTTCAGTCAACTCTATGATATCATAAAGGTCAAGGGTCACGGGTGTTTGACAGCTGTGTCAAAGCATGTGACTGTGTGTGTGTGTGTGTATGTGTGTGTGTGCGTGTCTGTGTGTGTGTAGACGAAAGACCTAAAACGGGTGACTGTCTTTACCATCCTTATGGAAACTGGGTATGTGTATAATTCTGGGTTTCCAAGTCAGACACCCATTTTTTCTGAGGGTTGTTTCTGCATTGTCTTGCGGTAAAGATTCATAAAAAGTAAAAAAATCCGTTTTTCTCATTTTGGCGTTAACACATGCACTTTTGTGTTTAACAGACACGCCGGTAGTGTGTTTTGAAAACTTGTCCCTCCCAGCAATGTGTGTGTGTGTGTTGTGACACAGAACCCTGAAAATGAGCGTGTATGTATTACATCACCCTTCTCAGCTAGCTATAAATAACTTCATAGCTGATATGGGTCAGGGGGGATATTTTGTTGTTTTAGGGAGTAAATTGTTTATGTTTCTACAGAATTAGGTTTGTTATTTGAGGGTGTGGTTGTTTTGTTAAAAAAAAGTGTTGAGTTGTAATGTACTTCCGGGGTGATGTGGAGAAAGGTCATGTCTAGTGGCAGATTTGAGATTCATGTATACGTTCACCAGGGACTTAGCCTATACGTTTTCTACGTTTGTTTCCATGTCAGATGAAGAATATTTGATCTGAAACGTCGTTCTTTGTTTCTATTTTAAAGGGTTTTTCGCCACTATCTTCTGTTTTAGTTTGACTTAGCCTATAATTATATTCGTGCGCCGGTTGCTAAGAAGTGAAGTGATTGTATGAGTGCGCATTGTAAGAGAGGACGTTTAGACTTTGGGTGAGGCTGCTGTTGTCTTTTGTCCTGCCCGACCTTTTGGTTGAACCTGTTGCTTTATTTTGTAGGTTTGTCGATGTTATCAATGCCGCATCTCCTTTTGGATTGTATGCACAAATTGATTGAATGGAAATGACGTCACAGAGTCAGCGTCGTTTCATGCGTCGTCTGCACCAGTCAGTCGTTTAGTGCAGTTAAAAGAGTGCAGGCTTGGATGGGCCATTTTCTGATGTAATAGTAAAGTATTATTTGTGTGAATGCTGTCCGTTTGAAGGAAGGTTGATTGATTGTACATAGCTTAACGTCCCGACAGCAACAAGACTTTCTCAGGACGTGCCTGCACTGCTAGTGACAAAAACTCAACAGAATATTGAATGTATGTCGCCAGCCGGTCCAATACGTTAAATAAAACCTACGACATGGGGCCTAAATAAAGCTAAGACCATTTAGCAACACACATCGAATATCAAGAGCCACAGGCAGCGCAGACAGTAGGGAGAGTTTAAAAAAGGAAAATGCAGGTGAATGGACCAAGGGTAGACAGAAACACATGCCCCCGGAATATAGAGAAAAAACCCACCCTGTGGGGCTGACCAGGGTGCCCCTGGGAACTAAAAAGTCCCCCAGGGCAGACCCGGTTGGGGGTGTTTGAAGGAAGGACTGGAAAGTCGAGTGTTGAGGGCAGACCGGTTGGGGGTGTTTCAGGGAAGGACTGGAAAGTCGAGTGTTGAGCGAAGCCCGAGAGAAGGCGAGGATGGGAAAAATATCCAGCACTATACGTTGGAATAGATGCATATCAGTTACGACATGCTTGTAAATTAAAACACTTTTAACCCCACCCGGGTCTGCCCTGGGGGACTTGGGTGGGGTTAACTACTTTTTATTTCCCAGGGGCACCCTGGTCAGCCCCACAGGGTGGGTTTTTCTCTCTATTCTGGGGCATGTGTCTCTGTCGGCCCTTTGTCCATTCACCTGTATTTGACTTTTTAAAACTCTCCCTACTGTCTGCACTGCCTGTAGCTCTTGATATTGGATGTGTGTTGCTAAATGGTCTTAGCTTTATGTAGGCCCCATGTGTTAGGTTTATTTAATGTATTTGACCGGCTGGCGATATACATTCAATGTTCTGTTTAGTTGTTGTTTTTTCACAAGCAGTGCAGGCACGTCCTGAGAAAGCCTTGTTGCTGTCGGGACGTTAAGTAATGTACAATAAAACACTTTTAACATTAAGAAAAGTTGAGTTAAAAGAGGTTTTAAAACAGTTTTCATAAAAACTTTTGCCCGACACGCTTCTAAAAACAACATTTTCTTAGTTTTAAACCTTGTACCGCGCCATAAACGCCGCGATTGCTTTTCAGTCTTAGCTGTCCTATAGTGTGGAATGTGGGACTTTGCCAACTGGATCCATCTGGTGCACTCCAAATGAGTATTTGTGAGTGGTTTGACGTGCAACTCAGTGTGCGCCTCTGAAATGACCTACTGATTCCACTGATAATGAAACTCTTTCATTCATAAGAGTGCATTTAGCAGCTCTATAAACCAAAAGTGATGACCCCCTCTCCCCCCCCCCCCCCACCCTCCCCTCCGTACCCCACGCCCCGCCCCCCACACACACACACTTCTTCCCCCCCCCCAACCCCCTTACAACCCCACTCAAACAATCATAATAGTAAAATCAACCAAAGGTATCTTTAGTGAGGTATTTTCACTGTAATCCCAGTTTTGTGTGAGAGGCACCCACTTTTGGGGTAAACACCCATTTTTTTTCCATCCAGTGGCTCTGTTTCTAGAAAATGTCTATTTTATTTTAAGTTGTAGAGCTTAGTTATAAGGTGAGTTCTAAACATTGGCATCAACTCCAGAGCCCTAGAATAAATAGAAATATGGGAACCCATTTTAACATAAAATGGTAGGTCACCCAGTCTGAGGGTTTTGTGTTCATGTGTGTGTGTGTGTGTGTTTGTGTGTGCGTGCGTGTGTGTGTGTGTGTGTGTGTGTGTGTGTGTGTGTGTGTGTGTGTGTGTGTGTGTGCGTGTGTGCGTGTATGTGTGTGCGAGTGTGTGCGTGTGTGTGCGTGCGTGCGTGCGTGTGTGTGCGTGCGCTCGCGCGCGTTCGTTCGTGTATGTGCTTGCGTGCGTGCATGTGTGTATGAGTGTGTTGTGTGTGCGCGCGCGTGTGTGTGTACGTGTATTTGTCTGTGTGCCAAAAAGAAGAGCAACAAAAAACCCCAAAGACAACGATTGGTCGATGCGCGCAGTTTTTTTTTTTTTGGTGATTTCTGATCACGTCAAGCCACAAGGTCCAAAATCACAGACCAGCACACACGACCTGCCCGACGCTCAGCAGACGACATGAGCAGCACCGCGAGCATCCACCCCCAAGTCTGAGTTTCGATACTCGCGAGTTGTCAGTGTTTATTCCCAGCGTACCTGCCTCACCTGCGCATACCTGGCACCTGTTCCAGAAACACAAACTCTGGGAGGTGCCATGCCGGGGCCCCAAGCCAGATCCCTTCCATCTGCAAGAGGCATAGATTCTCATGAGCACCTGGGAATGCAGGGGCTCATGAGAATCTAAGCCTCTTGCAGGCAGGTAGTGTTGCCTTGAAAACAGGCGACGTGCTGGTTAGGGTGGAAGGGTGTATACAAACTTGATTAAAATCCGGCCCAGGTAAAGGCAGTCTGGGTGGGTGTGTATAGATACGCCAGAAGATAAGGCCGGGTCCGCCACGAGCAGATCCCCGCAGATAAACTAAAAAATTCAACAAGTTCACAAAGTAAAAGGGGGTGAGAGAGAGAGAGAGAGAGAGAGAGAGAGAGAGAGAGAGAGAGAGAGAGAGAGAGAGAGAGAGAGAGAGAGAGAGAGAGAGAGAGAGAGAGAGAGATGCCAATTTCCTTGCAGACTCTGAATCATTTCTAAAGCAGCAGATATTATACCTCCGATAATCTGCTCTGATCACTGAGAGTAGCGTTAAACACATCAGCTAGTGGAAATGTAACGAAAACGATCACCATGAATAAATTCAGATACCACCAGTCGAGTTAACCCTTTGGCTGTCGAGTAGCGCTTGTAGTCGATTAAAAACCATACCGACAGCCAAAGGGTTAATTAAAAAAAATTAAAAAAACGACAAAGTGCAATTTCCCTAAGCGTTCACGGGTATGAGTCGGGCTAAGAAAAGAAATAATCAAGTTCGGAACACACCCTTTCATCTTCACCTCCCCCCCACCCCACAACCCCCGACTCCCCAAACACCATCCCTTTCAAAATCCCCCAAATTCCTAATCCAAAGACTCCTCCTAATTACAAAAACAGATGGATTCACACAAAGCCTATCTTTTATCAATACTTTCTCCCTCCAAATTAACACCGCTGTATGTCTCAAGGGGAAAAGATGAGCCAGCTGCATCGTCTGTCTTACAAGATATCCCATATTCCTCAGCGCCTATCCCATAGTCCCCCCGCGGGTGCCCACTTCCTGTAAGAGCGCCATCTATTTCCGGTTGAATGGCGCTCGCGGGACGAAATGGAAGAAGAGGTAAAAAAAAAAAGGGCAAAACATAAGATGGTTTATCCTCTGCAAGAGACATAGATTTACATGGGCGCATGAAAATCTATACCTCTTGCCAAAGACGTCTGACCCATTTAACTCCTCAAATGAAGGAGGTAATCGTTGCAGAGTCAGATCTTGGACTGGGAACGCAATATCAGAAGAGGTCAAGCAAGTTAACGAAGACGCTTCGGTGAAAAGTCTCACCTGCTCGGCAAAGATCAGTTTTTGTCGTCTGCGCTTTTGATCTGTGATCTCTGCACACGGCACTTGATTAAGATTTCGTGTGCACAAATATTGGAGTCAAAAGGCGGGATCGCACAAGGTCAAACTTGCAGCCGTAAGCGAAATTGTACGAAATGATTTCTTGACAAAAAGTTGGCCCCTGCAGACGATATCAAGTCAAAAGTCGTGCACTGTTCATTAACCTCTCGTAGTACAGAACTGGAAACAAAACAAATCCCTAGAGACAGACAGAGGGAGGGGATAGGGATCAGAGAGAGCGAGAGAGAGAGAGAGAGAGAGAGAGAGAGAGAGAGAGAGAGAGAGAGAGAGAGAGAGAGAGAGAGAGAGAGAGAGAGAGAGAGAATCAGCCCCCCCCCCCCCACCCCCACCCCCAGTTTGCAGAACACTTTTCCAAGCCAGTAACTGCCAACCAACTGTCCCCATGCATCGTCGCGAGAGATATTTTCGTGGGGCTAACAATGGCTCGAAACCAAGCCGTTGGAACTACGACAGGTAGGTACTGGCTATTGCAAATGACGTGCAACGCGACCCAGAACACTGAAAATCAATATTTTTGGAGGCCTGCGTCCCGTACACTTCAACAATTACCGCAGACGTCCCCTGGGAGCAAAACATCATAGGGCCGCAGTGCGCCCGCCCACATGGCCTATGCTCACCGGGTAGTACACACAAAACGCATTTGGGATGCGTCAATATATATTTTTTAAAACCATACGTGTAGACTCCACCCCCCCCCCCCCCCCCCCCCTTAGTTTCACTTTACCAACAGAGTGAAGGGACTCTTGTCTGCTTTCGTTCCCACTGCCACTGAAAATTGGGAGAAAGTGAGAATGACACGAAAGACTGTTGCTGTCTGCCAATGATCAAGGTAAACCTAAAAAGTAAAACGAGTTAGGAACAATTGCACTTTGCCCGTACTGTGAAACACGTGAATAATATACGAAAACGTTGCAACAGCACGGGTATAAAGTGTACTTGTATTTTGAACCTCACGGCGAGAATCTTGCAGCTTTATTCCAACCTAAACCAAAAAGGTGACTGCCAAGCGTGTAAAATGCAAAGAAGTACCCAACGGACAAAGAAACACGCTTAAAAAAAGTCAGTTACAACACAATTTATTAATATTTCGGGTAAATACCCTTTTTTTCAACATAGACAAATTTGAGAGATCAGTCGCTACTTTTGCGATAAATGAAGATATGTAGCGACTGATCTCTACTTGTTTTGGAAAAGGGTATTTACCCGAAATATTAATAAACTGTCTTTTATAAGCGTGTTTCTTTCTCCGTTGGGTACTTCTTATTGCAACCCACCGGACCATAAAGAACAAACCAGCCGAAACACAAAAGACAGTCATAAATGAAAGAGAGAAAAGAGACGAAACAAAGACAGAAATGAAAGTCATGCAAGACCTCGTTACCCAGAATTAATTCAGGCGGCCACAGAATACGTAATGCATCTCACAAATAATCGGTTCTGACGCCGATTGCGTAAGCTAAACGACGTTTCGTCGACAGAAAAACACCCAGGAAAATAAGAAACAATAGATTGGTTGGGGGGGGGGGGGGGGGGGGGGTCACCGACGAAAATTCTCCACGTAGCGAGCGTAATAACTATGAAGTCCTTCACGGATGAGAAAACGTGAACGACACCACCAACTGCAAGAGGCACAGATCCTCATGAGCCCCCGCAATCGCGGGGGCTCATGAGGATCTATGCCTCTTGCTGACACCACTCAGTAGCCGTGTTCCTCGGACGGACGGAGGATCTTCGAAGTTGAATCAACACCGAGTTTAAATATAGGTTAGTTATTTGGGTTTAACGCCGAGCAGGCAACTCAGGCCATCTCACGGCGGACTGTAGGACCTGCGTCCAGCGGCAGCGAGGGGGTTAAAGTAGCATACCAAGAACAATTCACCATAATACACGGCGTGTGTTCAGGACCTATCCCGCCACCACCCTACCACATAATACAGTCCACTCCGCTTATAACAAGGTCGGACGCCCCACCTGGGGCATTTGGGTGGGGTTAACTACTTTTTAGTTCCCAGGGTCACCCTGGTCAGCCCCTCAGGGTGGGTTTTCCCCTCTATTCTGGGGCATGTGTTTCTGTCTACCCTTGGTCCATTCACCTGTATTTTCTTTTTTTTTTAAACTCTCCCTACTGTCTGCGCTGCCTGTAGCTCTTGGTATTGGATGTGTGTTGCTAAATGGCCCTAGCTTTATTTAGGCCCCATGTCGTAGGTTTATTTAACGTATTGGACCGGCTGGCGACATACATTCAATATTCTGTTTATTTATTTATTTATTTTTTTCACAAGCAGTGCAGGCACGTTCTGAGAAAGTCTCGTTGCTGTCGGGACGTTAAGCAATGTACAATCAAGGTGGGACGTAACACACGTCGGATGTAGCAGTTTCAGCCCACTTTATCAAATTTCAAATACAAACGATTTCGAATTTCCAAAAACTACAGTAGCTCGCTTGAGCTTGCCCTTAGCACCACGTGAATGTTCTGTGTTTATGTACAGTGTGTGAGGGAATGCGCGTGATTCACGTGAGCGTGCTTGTTGGGTTCAGTTCGCGGCGGCGCTTTGAGCCGATTTTCAATTGGGATAAAGCGCCTTTTTAATGCGCTTATTATTATTATGTAGCAACACTGTTTCAGAGGCCCCGACAGCAGGCTTTCTATGCAAATTACTTCGCTTATAACAAAACTTCGCATAAAACGACAACAAAAAGCTGGATGCCCTGGCGATTTGTGATACCCGGAGTTTACTGTGTACGGCTAACATTTTTTCAACTTCTGTCAGAAAGGAAAACATGTTCGTGTATCTGTTTAAAAAATCTTTTTCCATAGCGTAGACAGTCCAAGCACAAATCCTATGTGAACGAGGCGTGTGTGCTGGCCTATGATTTTAGACCTTACGGCCTTTCGCCGTAAGGTCTAAAATCACAGGACAACACAAACAAATAATCTGCATGATTCTCCCATCGCTAGTTCTGCCGGGCAACATATCGGACCAGATCTCCGCGCATGAGGCCCATCATCTGGTTATGTTCAATCGCAGGATGGAAGGCTTGACCTCCACCGCCAGAAGACGAGAGAAGCAAATCAGATGACACTTGCTAGCTTAAGGCTAGCACCCTCAGGATTTCTCGCAGTAATGATCATTGATATACGTTTGACTCTTAAACTCCTAGAACTAAATGACTTCTATTTTATAGAATGGAAGCCATTTAATTCTGGAGTTAAAGAGTTAAGTCTCTGAGATGTGAATTACGAGTCCAGCTAATTGAAACGTGGTCTGTGACTGCGATTTGACGAAATCTAAAATAAAATGAATGCCAAGCGTGCAAAATGAAAAAAAAAAAAAAATACAAATTTCTTACAAAAAAGAAACCCGCTTTAAAATGAAACGTTTATTACATTTTCAATTGAAACCCCCTTTTTTAAACAGCCATAACACAGAGAATTACAATGGGCAACATAAATTATCTTTCTGAGGCAAGCGATGGTTTCCCCAGAAAATTCCCCCATGGCGGATTAATAAAGTATTATTGCATTGTTATAAGTGTATTATTTAAGTGTGGCGTTCTTGTCCCGTCTAAGCGTGCTTCTCGCCACTGTCCAGTCTGTACGGGTTCATGGTGGTCTTAGCCTCTTGCAATAATCGCAGAATTCAGCTGCAACGCCTGAAAACCAATGCCAATACTGTATCACGAGCAGTTGGATGCAAACCTATTTCAACCAAAGGCATGCAAGGTTCACACGAGCCCCTTACAGCTGCCAGGTCTCATGAGGATCTACGAGACTGGATTGGGTGAGCCGATGGACTGCGCTGAGTGGCCAAGCTGGATGCGTGAGCCATTTGCACCCAGCCAGTGTTTGATGAAATCAAGCGAATCCCATTGACGGAAAGCGTCATTTCGAGGGTGACACTGGATCAAGATAGATGGTGTGATATCGAACCCTCAGCCAGGACCCATCCGTCTGCAAGAGGCACAGATTTTCATGTGCCCCATGCAGCCAAAGGCTGCAGGAGCACATGTAAATCTGTGCTGGTTAAGATTGGTCTCATTAAATTCAAACGGCGGTCATCGGAGTTAGGCCTTCGCTGATACACGGGTTCGTTTGACAACTCTCAGCAAAATGGACTTCGCTTGTACGTGTCTAAGCTTGGGTCGTTTAAAGCTGATGCTATCTCTTCAGCAATTATTTTGCTTTTTAGCGCCACAAAACTACACATTTATAGCACGACCGATCGGACAAACCGACCGCAACAGCTCAAATTCAGTGCCGGGATAGCTGTCGACCTACAGAAAAAAACCCGCACGAGCTCGTTTAGTCGTTTCTCCCTTGAGTTGCCGAAATTGTTAGCTTCTGCATGCATTATAGTCAAATCCGCTAAGGCGTTAGTTAGTTAGTTAATTAATTAGTTAGTTAGTTCGCTAGCTACAGTAAACTACAGTGAAATGGCAATGTCTATGACGATGTCAATGCGTCAACCGTTGATAAACAAAGCTTCATTGAATCAAACTCTGGGTATAACACATTGCTAAGGGACCCAGTAGTTCTTGTTATTATATCTGATGTTTGTTATAAGCAAAGTAATTTACGTTGAGAAACTGCTGTTGGGACGTTTGAAAAAGTGTTGCTATATCCGACTTTCGTTATATCCGACCTTCGGGCGGTCCGTGGCGCAGTGGTAAAGGCGCCTGCCACCAATGCTAAAGGTGCGAGGTTCGATACCGGGTTCCGGCGTCGGACTTTTGTCCCCTAGCGTCACCGTTAATTCGGGCGGACCGTCGGGGGTTCTTTCTCCGGCTCTTCCTCCCCCACCACTGTGGTACGGGTTTCAGGGCCACTTTATAAACGTCAAATGCAAGCGATCAAAATTTCAAAAAATCTTGCCAATAGTCTCTGATCACTCAAATAGTGTCGCGGGACTCTAAAATGTAATAGTCAACCCACCTTGTTATAAGCGGAGTGGACTGTAGTTATTCAGTCGGGTTTAATGCCCAGCATGCATCTAAGGCCATCTCACACGACGGTGTCAAGGCGACCACCTGTGTAAGCAAACCACCCATTTTGGCCCCATGGACTTTCTCGTACTTAGATGATCCTGTGCTAGGAGACCGCCTGCCTACGGCGACCACTTTCTGACAGTTTCTTCGATGATCTCAGGTCTGGATTGTACTAGTACCACATTTTCTTCCGCAGTCAAGTCTTGACCCATACTGGTTGCCTCACTCGATTCGCTGCCGCTGTAGGGAATCGAAGGAGACAACCAGTGTGAATCTGCCCTTCAGACGTCAGCCTAATCCGGCACTATCATCGCGCCACCCTGGTCTAATGTCGGCACAGACGTGACAATGCCGCAGCGCAAATACACTAGTCTATTACACCGCGCAAACTTCCTTTCTATGAGAAGTCAACACGACCTACTCCTACGAGCAAGAGGCATACATTCAGGGGCTCAAGAGAATCTATGCCTCTTGCTAATGAAAGGATTTTTTTCCTCACACCCTGATTAGAGTACAGCCACCCCTGCAAAGTATCGATCGCCGATCACTCAAGTACCGCTGCGCTACGGCGTGTCAGAAATCACAAGCGGAAGTCGCCCCGGACGGAAGTGGCTCGAGCGACGAGAAGCATGCCGGGAAGTGGCGTCAAGTACCCGGATGCAGTATCCTTCCGCGAGCGCCGCCGGGACCAAGGGTTTTTTTTTTCGCGTGTTACAAGGCGCTGGGTGATTACACTCCCTTGCCCTGGAGCGATTGATCCTTCCGCGCGAAAAAAAAAAGGGACAGGAAAAATGAAATCGTGCGCCATAAAAAGGCGATCTGGAAATTCAGCCTGAGTGCGGAGTCTTGTAATCCGATGACGACTGACTGAAATAAATTCATATTTTCCGCGCGACCAAGAAGCATAATCGCGCATCGATTGAATAAATGAAAGTTTTTCGCACGGACGAAATCCAGATAAAGGAAAAGATTGTGTACATAAAACGCGGCTACTGTGTTCGTAAACGGCCGTTTAACATAGAGGATGCGAAATAGAAGTCATGTAGTCTGGAGGATGCGAAATAGAAGTCATGTAGTCTGGAGGATGCGAAATAGAAGTCATGTAGTCTAGAAAATGGCCTATAAACACAGAGGTCAGAGCCATTTGCAAAATGAAGATATTTGCAAAGCCCTCTAAGAGTGGAGTTAGCCCCTTCTTTCACTGCCAAGAAAAAAATATGAAAATAATCCAACCGCAAGAGGCATAGATCTTCATAAGCCCCGCAACTGCGGGGGCTCATGAGGATCTATGCCTCTTGCTGACAGCACTTTGTATCCATGTTCCTTGAACGGCGGGGGCTCTTTGGCGCTGAATTAAGAAATATTTCAAGAAACACAACCTGGCAGTAAAAGGTCTAACCTCCGTCTGCGTAATACGCATAAGAACAAGCTCATACAAGAATCTCCACTTTCTTATTTCACGTTTATATAGTGTGCTGATTCGTGATTCTAGACGTTACGGCTTGGATGGGTAAGGTCTAAATCACCAGTATACATGTGCACACCTGTGTTCTCCAGACGACGGAGTAATAAAACAAGGCCTGACGCGATTGGTTGCATATGTATCATACTTGAAGCGATTGCATACTGCATTAGACAAGACATGAAACAACGTCAATCGCGATTGGTTACTGGTAGTGACTGCATACTACACTGGACAAGGCATGAAACAACATCAACAGCGATTGATTACTTGCAGTGATTTGCATAGTACATGGGACAAGACATGAAATAACACCAGTCGCAATTAGTTATTTGCAATGATTGCATATCGCGCTGGACAAGACATTAAACAACGCCAATTGCGATTGGTTATTTGCGATGATTGCATATCGCGCTGGACAAGACATTAAACAACGCCAATTGCGATTGGTTATTTGCGATGATTGCATATTACATTGCACGATGTGCACTGTTTTTCGTGGACGACTGAACAAGTGATCGAATCTGATCTTATCTATCGCATATTATTATAATATTATGATATCTTGTCAGACCGTTCCTCCACAAAGCAGGTCGTTTCGTTTCACAGCACGCGGCAGAGACCTCTCAGAACTGACACCATGATTCTGAGGGGATAGAAGTCTGCCTTCTGGTCTTTCTCGGCGCCTCCAATCTCCTGCACGTGACACGTCTCTAAACTGACTTTTTACACTCAAACCTTGCGGGTATCATGAATACTCAACCCTGTCAACGCCGAGACGGGACAAATAATACTCAACTGCAAGAGGCATAGATCCTCATGAGCCCCTACATGGGTCTAGTTTGCTGATGATTGCATATGCGCGCTGGACAAGACATTAAACGAAACGGCCAATTGCGATTGGTTATTATGGCGAGGAGGGAGAGGGAGGGAGAGAGAGAGAGAGATGAGAGAGCGAGAGAGCAGAGAGTGTGAGAGAGAGAGTGAGAGAGAGAGAGAGAATGACAATGATCTTACTTACAACGTTAATGTTTTGTTTGGAAATCATTTTCGAACTTGCCGTTGCTAATTTAATTTACATATAATGCACATGGTACGAATATACTATTTAAAAAAATTAGACCAAACAATCATTTTAAAAAATACATAAGTAAATAAAGGAAAGCAAAATAGAAATAAAAATAACACACAAAGACACACACACACACACACACACACACACACACACACACACACACACACACACACACACACGCACAGCCTAACGTACGCAAACATACGTGCTCACGCGCCAAGCAATAATCATATCCTGTGTGAACAGAAGATTCTTTTAGCTACAATCAAAGTTCTTGGAAGTGAAATAAGTGCATTACCTAATACAGCGTCGCAGTGAAAATACTACGATAATGACATGAGGTATTTGAAAAGAATGGCTCTAAAAGACGAAAGCGTTGTCGATGTTGCGACATGTTTAGGCAAAGCGTTCCACAGACTAGGGCATGAGAACGCTACACTTATCTTGTAGAGGTCGATTCTAGGTCGTGGCACAATAATGGATTGCCTTGATCTCGAGTATGTTGAAGTTGTGGAGGAAAACATTTTCTTACAAAAATATAATCAGGAAATTTGTTATTTAGCGATTTCAACATATTTATTCCCTTATTATACATTAAATGATTTTTCAGTGGGAGAATCTGCAATGTTCTTAATCTATTATCGGTAGTTGAGTTAGATTCCGTAAGGATAAGTTTTGAGGCTCTACGATGAGAGTTTATCTCTTTAACTGGACCTCGCTTGCGTCGTCCCACACCGTGGAATTATAGTCGATATGCGACCTGATGTGGCCATTGAAAAATAGAGAGAGAGAGAGAGAGAGAGAGAGAGAGAGAGAGAGAGAGAGAGAGAGAGAGAGAGAGAGAGAGAGAGAGAGAGAGAGAGAGAGAGAGAATAACCAGTCATCTGTCTGGACAGTTCGCGGTCTCGAGCAATCATGCGAAACATAAACCTAGTTCTGTCTGACAACCAGCCGTCCGTAATACCAGACCACTAAGTCCCCGAACATCCGTATCGATAGTCAAAGTAAGCAACAAAGCCAGCATATAATATGCCACGCCAAGAGTGCATCAAATTGAAGTGCACTACAATCATCTACCGGCCTGGAAGGAAGCAGGCAAAGCGAGCAATCGAGAGGCAAATTCTCTGGGGTCAGTTGCATGACAGAGCGTAGTCCTGCGCCAACCACTAAACAAGGTGCTCCGCTATAGCGAAGCGCCTTGGTTAGTGGTTGGCGCAGGACTAAGCTCGCTATAGAGGAGCAAGCTGCTTGGTGACTGGCGCAGTACTAAGCTCGCTATAGAGGAGCACCCTGCTTGGTGACTGGCGCGGTACTAAGCTCGCTATAGAGGAGCACCCTGCTTGGTGACTGGCGCGGGACTAAGCTCGCTATAGAGGAGCACCCTGCTTGGTGACTGGCGCAGTACTAAGCTCGCTATAGAGGAGCACCCTGCTTGGTGACTGGCGCGGGACTAAGCTCGCTATAGAGGAGCACCCTGCTTGGTGACTGGCGCGGGACTAAGCTCGCTATAGAGGAGCACCCTGCTTGGTGACTGGCGCAGTACTAAGCTCGCTATAGAGGAGCACCCTGCTTGGTGACTGGCGCAGGACTAAGCTCGCTATAGAGGAGCACCCTGCTTGGTGACTGGCGCAGGACTAAGCTCACTCGTGCAACCGAGCCCTCGTCCCATTTCTGCTCGTTAAGTGTGCGATGCTTATTATCACACTGGTTGTCTCTCTCGATTCGCTACCGCTTGTCAGCGGTAGCGAATCGAAGGAGACAACCAGTGTGGATTATTATGTGATGTCTCTTTTCAACATAGTCAAGTAACGCAATAAGAAACGGTTCTCTGAGGCTTATGTTAATGTGAGCCTGGTCGCGCACGCCTGTGCTCGTCAATAAACGCTGCCGTCAGCCCAAGGACAGGGTTGTCGTTTTCCCGCTTGTGTAATTAATATTGACAAAGTTGACATGAGCATTTAAAGTTCTTGTCTTGTTTACTTTTTTGAATGTTGAAAGAAAAGAATGTGTTTGTTTTTCTCATTCTAGATATGTAGCAGTAGCTTGCAAACACCGATAAAACTCGAAATATTAATATATTGCGCTATAACTGTCCTTTCATGGCGTGCTTCTTCTTCGTTGGGTTCTTCTATGCATTTCAAACGCTTGGCAGTCACCTATTGGGTCTGGACTAAGCAGTAGCGTTTCTTGTGTACTTTGCAATGGCCAGATCGTATTACAAACAACGACGTCTACTCTCACTTTTTAATTCACTCTAGAAAGTCCGACACCCACACCCCGTCCAATATCATTTCTCGCTACTACTTTTTCTCCAAATATTCCACGATCTCCATGGGATAATATTTTCTGATTGCACGACTTGCCTGGCGCATCTAAAAAACTTTCCAATTACGATCCCTCCCTTTTCCCAAAGCACTAGCAGACTCTGCTGGTAAAAAACGCAATTATACAGACGGTGAGGGCGAGACCTGGAGAGGCAGGGCCAGACTCCACTGTCTCAGTGCAAGCGAGTTTAGTTACACGGCCTCGCATCATGCCACTCAAATAATTATATCCAAGAGACATAGATTGACATGGGCCCCTCGAGTCCCTGCATTTAGCTAGACTGCCGTGTCTCTTGCTGATCAAGACTGGTTCTAGCCGTTCCTTAAACTGAGGATGTTATTCCCCGTTTAAGCGTTCAGCTGTACATGAAAGAATATCCATTAACAAAATCCACGACAGGCATTTATTTGCCGCTTTTCTGGCAAATCAAAGTAGCGAGTTGTTTCTTGTTTGTATGTTCATTTTCATCCTGACACACTATTGCTTGAAATAAATTTGACTATGAAAGTTCAAGGGTGGTGCCAGAATAGCTTGGCGCCTCAGGCGCCAGGCTATAATGGCACCACCCTTGAACGAAAATCCTGTAATCTGTAATGTAGCCTTAGCTGTACAATAAGCAAACTACTGTTTTTTTTTCTTTCTTTTAAGCATCAGAATGTAATGGGTTAACGTGACACATTAATACACTGTATGACAATTGTCCTTTTCAAGCGTGGTTTGTTTGGATTTTGACAGAAAGTTTCCTTCCGCCACCTTTCCCTTGGACAGATGCGTTTCAATTGCTTGAGGAGCTCACGCGTCTCTGGGTGTTGCGGTGTCGATATCGGCTGATATACCACCCCGCCCAATCGTACTACTTTGCATGGGAAACAAATCCGCGCGCACCGGACTGCGCGTGCCCCGTCTGAACCACGTGACCCAGTGGTGGACCTGCACGTGCTACGACTCTGGAAGGCGGGATCTTGCAGGATGTTAGGCGGTCACGGTTTTTTTGTTTCCCCTCCAAAATAATACACAGAATTGCATAAAGAGCAAGTGACGGTGGTGTGGAGAACGAGAGGGAAAGGGGGCAACGGAATATGGTCAAATTCAAACCATACATGTATGTGGAACTGGAAAAGTAAATCATCATAACCCTTTTAGCCCGGATCCCTACAGCAGGAGATGGCTTGACCATGATAATTCAAGGGTAGTGCCAGATTAGCGTGGCGCCCTCAGGCGCCAAGCTAATCTGGCACTACCCTTGAATTATCATGGTCAAGCCATCTCCTGCATCTGGTAAATAGTCGTTAGGCAACACCTCCCAACATTTGAGAGATGGGACCTTGGGGCTAAAAGGGTTACCTAGATAGTAAATACACCATTCTGGATAGGCACCTTGTCTGTCGTCCGACATGCGTAATTTGTTCTGCTGCGTTTACCATTTCCACCAAAACAAACAAACAAACAAACAAACAAACAAACAGGACTCGGGTGTCATAGTCACGCAATGAGGGTGGACGTGTAGTCAAACTACCAGCGGGTGGGCAGATAGCGGGTGGACAGAAGGCGTACAAAGGCGCATTGCCCATGCGAGATATTAACCCGTTCAGATCAGATAAGATCAGATCAGATATGATATGATATGATATAAGATAAGATGGTTTACTGCCATGTTTCCATGTAGAAAGCAATATTAAAAAAAACCATTGGAATGTGTCTTGATGTCAGTTACTGACTAAAATAACACACACTCACTCACTCACACTCTCACTCTCACACACACACACACACACACACACACACACACACACACACACACACACACACACACACACTAAACCCCGACACATTGCAAGAAGATATGGATCAATCAATACAGTTCAAGGGTAGTGCCAGGATAGCTTGGCGCCAACAGGCGCCAAGCTATCCTGGCACCACCCTTGAACTACTTGTATATTGCTTTGGCAATCTCCGGAACCGCAATGAAAACTTTGAGGATAAATTTCAACTCCTACGGCTCCATATGTTACCCCATTCGGCCCCGGACGCGCTATAGGCGACGGATCGACCATGATAATTCAAGGATAGTCCCAGATTAGCTTGGCGCCTTATGGCGCCAAGCTAATCTGGCACTACCCTTGAACCCTTGGGAAATGCAGCCGTGGGGTAAAATGCTTTCCCAAACTGACCGACTGACAGACAGGCAGACCTACAGACAGACAGACCGGCACACGCACACACGCACACACAAACTGACCTGAGTCTGCAGCGATCCTGTAGGTAGTTTTCATCGGGCTGAAAACTGAGCTCCGAGCACTGCCGACACTTGTAGCCATCGACACCGATGCAACGCGTCAGTTCGTGACCTGAAAACCAATAAACGGATCAATAAATACGCTATCATTAAGAAGAAACATTTAAGAAGAAGAAAATGAGTAACCATAAAAGAAGAAAACACTCGTGGAAAGATCGAGCACGAAACTGGATTGTGCTCGTGCTTTAAAAGCGTGTTTCCGCGTATGCTGACCGTCTCCCAGGATTTTGACGAAAAACAAAAAGATTCAATCTCGGCGTTTTAGCTTTCTTTAACTCATTGTACCCGAAGACCGAAATCCTTAAATGTTGCCGCTGTCCTCTGAAGACTGCATTGCAGTGCAGGACACAGATCGACCATGATAGTTCCCCCCATAGGCGCCAAGCTATTCTGGCATCACCCTTGAACTATCATGGTCGATCCTTATCTTGCTGAGGTGTGTGTGAGGTAGAATGAGTTAAAAAGAACTGAATTCAACATACGCTGCTTACTTTAACCCGTTGCTGTCCATAGCGGACTTTCTCCGTCAGGAATCATCGAGACAAAATCCGCTATCGACAGCCAAAGGGTTAACAGATTTTCACAACAGTAAAGACATCCGCCCCGCGTCAATACATTTTATTCAGAAAAAGTGCAGGCAATAAAAACTGACATAGAAGTGATTACAAAAATAACCGACTCTTTCTTTTCTAATGCAAGCGCGTTTCAATCAATTCGCGCTGAAGTTCAAGTGTATAATCACCAAGTAACTAGTCAATATTTTCCGTGAAGCTGGATCAGGTTTCTTCAAACAGTCTTACAACACTCGGCCACACTCGGCCATCGATCGAGTGTGGAGGCTTTTCTAAACCTTTCTACAAGTTTTCAAAGTCAAATGGCATACATTGATAAATTGTGCCCAATAGAAAAACGCTTTAAAAAATAAAATAGTAGAAAGAAAAGAAAAATAAATAAATAAATAAATAAATAAAATAAAGTATACTCCGCTTATAAGAAGGTGGGATATAGCAACAGTTTTGCAGAGGTCCCGACAAAACTCTCTAAATCATTTCGCTTATAACAAACTTTGCATATAACAAAAACACAAAAAAAAGTTATATCCGGAGTTTACTGTAAAATAAAACAAAGTGGAAATACACGAACGCCCTTCTACATAGCACTGCAGGCGCGGGTAGTAGTAGATGGACCGCAAATTAACTGAAATTAAATGCAGATATTTCGGCCAATCTCCACTCATCTCCCGCATGGAGGCACCAATAGGTAGCCAATCTTGACCAGCTTAACCATTTCACTGCTGAGAAAAAAAATAAAGAGATCCACACTAAAGAGGCATAGATCCTCATGAGCCGCCCGCAGTTGCACTAACTTACCGCAGTTGCGGGGGCGCATGAGGATCTATGCCTCTTGCTTACACAATCTGGTCTCCATGTGGTTAACGTGCGGGGTCCTTGAGCTTGTATTAACCCATTTAGCCCAGAGTACCTACAGCAGGAGATGGATTGATCATGATGATAATTATTATTATTATTATTATTATTATTACATGGTATTTATATGGCGCATTTCTCATATTATAACTCAATGCGCAGAATGTAGCCACGAACTGAACCCAACAAGCACGCTCACGTGAATCACACGCATTCACTCACACACTGTACGTAAACACAGAACATTCACGTGGTGCCAAGGGCAAGCTCAAGCGAGCTACTGAAGTTGTATTTGGAAATCGTTTTGTATTTGAAATTTTATTAAGTTGGCTGAAACTGATACCAAAGTGGAGGGGGAGGAAGAGCCGGAGTACCCGGAGAAAGAACCCCCGACGGTCCGCCCGAATTAACGGTGAGGCTTACTAGAGGAGAAAAATCCAACGCCTGAACCCGGAATCGAACCTCGCACCTTTAGCATTGGTGGCAGGCGCCTTAACCACTGCGCCACGGACCGCCCCAATTCAAGGGTGGTGCCAGATTAGCTTGGCGCCGTAAAGATTGATTGATTGATTGTACATTGCTTAACGTCCCGACAGCAACAAGGCTTTCTCAGGACGTGCCTGCACTGCTTGTGAAAAAAACTAAACAGAAAATTGAATGTATGTCGCCAGCCGGTCAAATACGTTAAATAAACCTACATCATGGGGCCTAAATAAAGCTAGGACCATTTAGCAACACACATCCAATATCAAGAGCTACAGGCAGCGCAGACAGTAGGGAGAGTTTTAAAAAGACAAATACAGGTGAATGGACCAAGGGTAGACAGAAACACATGCCCCAGAATAGAAAGGAAACCCACCCTGTGGGGCTGACCAGGGTGACCCTGGGAACTAAAAAGTACTTAACCCCACCCAAGTCCCCCAGGGCAGACCCGGGTGGGGTTTGGCGCCGTAAAGCGCCAAGCTAATCTGGCACTACCTTTGAATATTCATGGTCAATGCATCTCCTGCAACTGATACATAGTCGTTAGGCAACACCTCCAACATTTGAGAAATGGGACCTTGGTGCTAGAAGGGTTAACAAAGATTTCAGAAACACGATCGGCAGAGACGGGGTTACACAGGTAATCAGCTATGGACAGGACACAATCAAACGGAAGTCGTTCAAATCAAAATCCAATCGGCTCGAGTATAAAACTCCCTGTCTACGCCTATTTCTAATACGTTTTTTTCTTTCTTCAATAGTTCTTGGAACGATTAACTCTTAAACTCCCAGAACTAAATGACTTCCATTCTCCAGAACGGAAGTCATTTAGTTCTGGGAGTTTAAGGGTTAAAGAAAACCTTGACTATTTCCCCGAGGGCTGAAGTGAGTGGCGCGCAGCATTCAGCGTACTGTAATACCCCAAGTTCCACAATAACCTTCAGTCTTTTTAACACACAGCAACACAGTAACAGGGTGGACAAAGAAACAAACCACTAGCTCGGCGCAAGCCAGAATTCCGGTGCTGTTATAAGACTATTGATCCTTGAGAGAAGACCTTAAAAAATGCAAGACCGCAGCTGAAAGGGAAATTTGAATTGCGCGTGATGTGAATACCTGCATTTCACATCGGGAAATAACGATTTTTTTCTGGTGTGACTGTTTTGCATTTTTAACCCTTTAGATGTTGGTAGCGGTTTTTGTCGCGATGATTCCTGTAGGACTGGCTGGCTGACTGGATTCCTGCAGGACTGGCTGGCTGACTGGATTCCTGCAGGACTGGCTGGCTGACTGGATTCCTACAGGACTGGCTGGCTGACTGGATTCCTACAGGACTGGCTGGCTGACTGATTCCTACAGGACTGGCTGGTTGACTGGATTCCAGTCGGACTGACTGGCTGACTGGATTCATTCAGGACTGGCTGGCTGACTGGATTCCTGCAGGACTGGCTGGCAGACTGGATTCCTGCCGGACTGGCTGGCTGACTGGATTCCTGCCGGACTGGCTGGCTGACTGGATTCCTGCCGGACTGGCTGGCTGACTGGATTCCTGCCGGACTGGCTGGCTGACTGGATTCCTGCCGGATTGGCTGGCTGACTGGATTCCTGCCGGATTGGCTGGCTGACTGGATTCCTGCCGGACTGGCTGGATGACTGGATTCCTGCCGGACTGGCTGGCTGACTGGATTCCTGCAGGACTGGCTGGCTGACTGGATTCCTGCCGGACTGGCTGGCTGACTGGATTCCTGCCGGATTGGCTGGCTGACTGGATTCCTGCCGGACTGGCTGGCTGACTGGATTCCTGCCGGACTGGCTGGCTGACTGGATTCCTGCAGGACTGGCTGGCTGACTGGATTCCTGCCGGACTGGCTGGCTGACTGGATTCCTGCCGGACTGGCTGGCTGACTGGATTCCTGCCGGACTGGCTGGCTGACTGGATTCCTGCCGGACTGGCTGGCTGACTGGATTCCTACAGGACTGGCTGGCTGACTGGATTCCTACAGGACTGGCTGGCTGACTGGATTCGTGCAGGAATCATCGCGACAAACACCGGTACCGACAGCTAAAGGGTTAACCGCTCCAAACGTGGGCAGGTTAGTGACAAGGCCTAATTTGTGAGCCAGCCAAGAACATGCAACCAACAACTAAAACTGGTGCCGTTGTTTTGCACAAGTTGAAACAAAATTAAGGTTAACATGAACCCTGAAATCCATTTTTATTCACAGTAATCCACTTTAAAATATTTAAAATCGACCTCCAAGCACAATCCGGCGAAAACTGAGTCAAAAAAGTATTTTTTTAAATATATATATATTTTTTATGAATCATACTGCTTCTTCAAATAGATCGAAGGCGGCAAATACGGCAAAACATGTAAATTATGTGCGAGCATGTCCCGGAATGCTTGCACGTTAGTTAGCACCGCCTCAATCAAATGGCCTTCGTAATTATTCTCCGTCACTACCTCGCATGTTGATTTCTCTCTCTCTCTCTCTCTCTCTCTCTCTCTCTCTCTCTCTCTCTCTCTCTCTCTCTCTCTCTCTCTCTCTCGTTCATATTCTTTCATGATTGATGAACATTTTCAAGTAGATGTGTATTTTATTGAATTATGCATGCATGTGTGCGTGTGCGTGCGCTTGCGAGAGAGAGAGAGAGAGAGAGAGAGAGAGAGAGAGAGAGAGAGAGAGAGAGAGAGAGAGAGAGAGAGAGAGAGAGACTAAATCGTCTTGCTGCATGTTTATTAATTTCATTCGTATGTTATTACTATTACTTTTTTCGTGTGTTACATTTTTTATTAGTACTCGTAGCAAGGACATGTTTCAAACAAGATGGGGATTTCATCCCAAAGTCTACCGTATTGTTTGGAGCTCAGATGCGTTTATCTTTTAGGAACATTCAGAGTTGTTAATATTTTTAGGCTTATTAAACTGATCCATTTCCCTCCTCTTTAAGCCAACCCTTGATCAACACACACGTCGGTGCACACAAATAAAGACGGATACACGCAGCTTCCCGCCATTAGTACGCTCTGTGGGCTCGTTAGGCGACAGGAATCCATCTCCTTCTACTCTAACCCACCCTCTGATCCACACACACTGGCATACAGAAATATTGACGGACACACGGCAATTCCTGCCATTCGTAAGCTCTGTGGTCTGGCGTAGTTTACCTATTTTAAAGAAGAATAATAGCACGAACAGCGAAATGACGTCACTTCAAGTTTCACGTCATGGCATCATTAGTCCCACGTCGCTGTGTGACGACTCGATGTTATACGTCACTCATCGCAGTACTAACATGTAACGTATCAGAGGATCAACATTGCAATTTTCTTGCTGCTTTTCACGCCCTAGAGCTTATAGGTCACAGTTTGACCTAATCCTACCCCAGGGACAAACAGCAGGCTTATCATTATACAATCACTGTTTATGAAAAGTCATGCGGCTATTAATGAGAAGAAATTATAGTTGTGTTAGCTGTTTTACAAATGACTCCTAAAAAGTGGTGCAGAACACTGATTTTCACACCTAGGGCATTCAGGTCACAATAGACCTAATCGTATCCGACAGCCGAGACAAACTGTAGGCTTATGTAAATACCGTATATGAAAAATCATGCGATTATTAACGAGAAGATTGGGTTTTTTTTCATTTTAAAAAATTCAGTTGTTTTAAGATTAACCCATATAATTCGGGAAATTAATTCCCAAAACGTGAAAATATATATATTTTTTCAAAAAATATTTAATTATCACTCAAAAAAAGTTCTAGAAGTACAATGCTGGTAAACGAACTCATTCAATCTCTCCCTTTTAACTATCTATACGCAAAATATCTAGTAAATATAAGAAAAAAATTACGGACTCCAGTGGGGATCAACCGTTGTTTTTTGTTTTGTTTTGTGAAACGGCCATTTTCTCACCAATGAGCATCTAATTTTTAAAAAAATCGAAAAAAAGGTCCCGAGATAATTTTAGGGACAATGTCCCAATATTTCAATCTTGTCCGTCATCAAACGCGGGTTCTAGTCGCTGTCACAGAGACACACGCGTTTGGCGCCAAAAAGACGTTCTCTAGCAAGGTTTGCGTAGCTAGACGTGACGTCATTTTTATCGTGTTACTTCTTTGCCAGAATTTCTGCGCCGCACGCCAAAAACGTCATGTGCATGCTCTGCAAAGAGCTCCGACCCGGCCCCATTTCTCCCCCCCCCCTCCCCCCTCGCTCTCTCTCTCTCTCTCTCTCTCTCTCTTCCCCCCCCCCCCCCTCCTCTCTCGTGCGAATCATTCTTGAATTTCTCTCCTCTGCCCCGTCCGTGACATTAACACCATTGTCTGTCGTTTTTTGGTCCCGCCAAGCATGATGGATTGCCTCCAACCCTCATGCAAGAGACTTGATCCGATTAACAATGTCAACGCCGGAGCAGATGAACACCAACACTTACCCAAAATGCAAGAGACATAGATCCTCATGAGCCCCAGCATTCGCGGAGGCTCATGAGGATCTACGTCTCTTGCAGACCATATTTATTTTAGCGTACCTCAGATAGGCAGGGTTAACAAACATTACATTACATTTGCCACACTTCCTAAAACACCATTTTATTGGCTACAGGGATCATCCCACCCCAAAAAAGCTACCGACAGCAAAAGTGTTAACAACTTGCAAGACTTAATGGGCCTCTGTCGGTCTGAATCGACCATAGATGATGCATCCTAGTTGTTTTGATCTGATTGCCTGCTCAGCTGGATTTGAAGCAGCATCTTTTGTGACTGTAGAGGCCAATGCGGGAGTGGCAGTCCCTGCTGAAAAGATCACATAATTATGTACGTGGTCGCTGGTCTGATGGAGTTGTTGCACTCCTTTCTGCGTGTTCGCTTGTCTGCTGCTGCTTTCGACATCTTCTCTTCCCCTGGCTTGAAGTGTTGGTGGAGGATACTTCTCCACTTTGCACGGTCATCCGCAAGGCGTTCCCAGGACCCAGTGTCAATGTCCAGTGCTCTCATGTCCCTATTGCAAACATCTACGAATCGTAGCTTAGGCGACCAGTGTTTCTTCTCCCAGCTGCCAGTTCTCGTAAAGGATGTCTTTTGGGATGCGGCCATCTTCCATGCGGTAAACGTGGCCGAGCCAGCGCAGTCTGCGTTGTCTGAGTAGGGTGTACATACTGGAAAGGCCAGCGCGTGACAGGACTTCGGTGTTGGTCACTCTATCTTGCCAAGATATGCCCAGAATACGGCGGATGCTTCTCAGGTGGAGGGTTTGGAGTCTTCTCTCCTGTCTGGCATATGTGGTCCATGTCTCACTGCCATATAGCAGTGTGTTGATGACGCAGGCGTTGTACACAGCCATCTTTGTTTTCACAGTCAGCTTGGGGTTTGTCCACACTCGAGTTGTGAGGCGTGCAAAAGTTGCAGCAGCCTTCCCGAACTTCTTGTCGATCTCGATGTCCAGAGAGAGGTTATCGGTGAGTGAACTGGTGGACGACGTTGAGCTCGCAGTTGTCAATTGTGATGCATGGCGGTGTCTCTGTGTCCTGTCCCAGGACGTTCGTCTTCTTTAGACTGATAGTCAGTCCGAAGGCCTTGCAAGCCTGGGAGAATCGGTCCATCAGTGACCGCAGTTCCTGCTAGGTATGGGTCGAAACTGCCGCATCGTCAGCGAACAACATGTCTCTGATGATGGCTTCGCGTATCCTTGTCTTGGCTTTGAGGCAGGCAAGGTTCAAAAGCCTGCCATCTGATCGGGTTCGCAGGTAGATTCCTTCTTTTGCATTACCAAAGGCATACTTGAGCAGTACAGCGAAGAGGATCCCAAAGAGAGTAGGGGCCAGGACGCCGCCTTGTTTGACGCCGCTGCATACGTCAAAGGGTTCGGATGTGCTGCCGTTGAACTGCACTGTCCCCTTCATGTTGGTGTGGAAGGATTCGATCGTACTCTGCAGTTTGGGTGTGTATCCAATCTTAGCGAGGATCTTGAAAAGACCGTCTCTACTGACCATGTCGAAGGCTTTGGTTAGGTAAATAAATTGATTGATTGATTGTACATTGCTTAACGTCCCGACAGCAACAAGGCTTTCTCAGGACGTGCCTGCACTGCTTGTGAAAAAAAAAAATAAACAGAACATTGAATGTATGTCGCCATCCAGTCAAATACGTTAAATAAACCTAACACATGGGGCCTAAATAAAGCTAAGACCATTTAGCAACACACATCCAATATCAAGAGCTACAGGCAGTGCAGACAGTAGGGAGAGTTTTAAAAAGGCAAATACAGGTGAATGGACAAAGGGTAGACAGAAACACATGCCCCAGAATAGAGAGAAAAACTCACCCTGTGGGGCTGACCAGGGTGACCCTGGGAACTAAAAAGTACCTAACCCCACCCAGGTCCCCCAGGGCAGACCCGGGTGGGGGTTAGGTAAATAAAAGCGACATACATGCAAGACTACTTCTGTAAAAAGAATTGCGAGGCTGCAGTAGGCTGATCGACCATAATCGCTTAACTGTGGTGTCTGGTTAATTTCGAATCAACCATATTGACAGAACGAGCAAAGTTGTGTCATTAACCTGACAGACTTAAAAAAAAAATCATAATCCAAAGTTTGTTTGTTTGTTTTTTGTTTTAGTTTTGACAGCGTTCATTGACTAAATTACGTACCATTTGCAAGAAATGACACGACACTAGTTGCGAGATAATGCCTAATAGTCATTGGAACGATTCATCTGATTGAATGAAAGACATGGCTTATTGCATCATGAAACTCAATAAAGAAATGTTCCCTAACTCAGACGTTTAACCCTTTGGGCGCCAGTTGACGGAGACTTTGTGTCCGCACGCTTTGCTAATTTAACAACAAAAGACCCTAGCTGTCCTAATAACACTGATTCAAAGTGGTGTCAGCAAGAGGTATAGTTCCTCATGAGCCCCCGCAACTGCGGGGGCTCATGAGGATCTATACCTCTTGTCTTGCAGTCAGGTAATGTTAAATTGGTCTCGTCAGTGAAGGGGTGGATCAGACACCCTCAAGTTGAGTACCAGATGCAGCAAATTGTTCAGTAAATGCAAAGACCACCCTGTCCCTACCACGGTCGTTCCACCCTCCTACAGATGACGCCAGGCGTGAGAGAGGCAAGAGACCCCAGCTGTTTCGGAGCTGGTCATTATACCCTGGGGATTCCCTAGAACCTGGCACCTAATTTGGGAGCCGAACGGTTGACGAAGAAAAACTAGCTTTCTATTGCTCAGCAAAAGAGGGGAAAGTTGCCTTCTATCGCTCATGCTACAAGCTCAGCACTCTGGCTCTCGGCAGCGTTTTCTGACGGATGATTCCTGTCGGACTGTAACCCTTCCTTTCGGACTGTAACCCTCCCTGTCGGACAGTAACCCTCCCTGTCGGACTGTAACCCTCCCTGTCGGACTGTAACCCTTCCTTTCGGACTGTAACCCTTCCTTTCACCCTTCCTTTCGGACTGTAACCCTCCCTGTCGGACAGTAACCCTCCCTGTCGGACTGTAACCCTCCCTGTCGGACTGTAACCCTCCCTGTCGGACTGTAACCCTCCCTTTCGGACTGTAACCCTTCCTTTCGGACTGTAACCCTTCCTGTCGGACTGTAACCCTCCCTGTCGGACTGTAACCCTCCCTGTCGGACTGTAACCCTTCCTGTCGGACTGTAACCCTTCCTATCGGACTGTAACCCTCCCTGTCGGACTGTAACCCTTCCTATCGGACTGTAACCCTTCCTGTCGGACTGTTACTCTTCCTGTCGGAATCATCACGACAAAAACCGTTGCCGACAGCCAAAGGGTTAAACCTCTTACTTGCCAGAGCAATGCGAATATTGAACTAAATACGCGGGAGATGTCAGAATTAGACCCCGCGCTGTCGGGGAACAGCGAAATCCGCCAAAAATGCGAGGCAGAAGATCCTCATGAGCTCCCTGCCGAGCACAGCGAACATCTCCCCAAACGAAGGAGGCACAGAGCCTCATGCGCCCTCGCGTCCGACTCTGTTGTTGGTTTCATTCAAATCCGTGTGCCTTAACTCCTTCACTGCCAGTGGTCGCAGCATGTGTTTCGGAAATCGTGCGTCAACGCCAAAGAAAAATACGTGTAGAGAATAACGTCTTTTGTCCACCACGAAAGTGATTTCAAAGACGGGGCACCGAAAAAGGTTCTTAACAAATTTTCACTCCAGCTGGGTTCGAACCCGCGATTCTTTGCACGCGAGTCGAACGCTCCACCACCTGAGATACATAGCTCCCCACGAGCACCCGCACCCCCCACCCCAACAGCAAAGAGATCCAGCCGTCAAAGGATTGATTGTACATTGCTTAACGTCCCGACAGCAACAAGGCTTTCTCAGGACGTGCCTGCACTGCTTGTGAAAAAAAAAAAAAAAAAAAAAAAAAAAAAACCCAGAACATTGAATGTATGTCGCCAGCCGGTCAATAATACGTTAAATAAACCTAACACATGGGGCCTAAATAAAGCTAAGACCATTTAGCAACACACATCCAATATCAAGAGCTACAGGCAGTGCAGACAGTAGGGAGAGTTTTAAAAAGGCAAATACAGGTGAATGGACAAAGGGTAGACAGAAACACATGCCCCAGAATAGAGAGAAAAACCCACCCTGTGGGGCTGACCAGGGTGACCCTGGGAACTAAAAAATACCTAACCCCACCCA
This sequence comes from Semisulcospira habei, assembly GCA_036245525.1. Lineage (NCBI taxonomy): Eukaryota > Metazoa > Mollusca > Gastropoda > Semisulcospiridae > Semisulcospira > Semisulcospira habei. The sequence continues at coordinate 212,673,353 of BTPG01000001.1, forward strand.
AGTCCCCCAGGGCAGACCCGGGTGGGGTCAGCCGTCAAAGGAAGATGGATACAAAGTAAGGTAAGCAGGAGACAAAACCTTATAAAGCCCCGCAACTGTGGAGACTAATAAAGATCTATGTCATTTGCAGTTGGCTCGTGTTGATTTCTTTCTCGGCAATAAAGATATTGCGGAGAAGAAAAAAAAAGTTACATGCAGTTCGAATCATGTCTTGCTTGTGGCAAACCCTGATAAACTGTATCACAGGGGAAACAGAGGTTTACAGAAGGAGGCAGGGACCTGGCAACAAGACGTAGGGATCCTCATGAGCCCCTGCGGCAGCAGGGGCTCATGAGGATCTATACGTCTTGCAGTTGCAAGAAGTTAGCTGTGGGGCTTTGTGTGCAGCGGGAAAGTTGTTTCTATCACGGGTAAGGGGAGATTAGCTAGCCTTCTACTGACGTCAGGAAGAAAAATTAGTTTCTCATTGCATGGAAGACGGCGAGTGTTTTACGACTAGAGAATTCCATTGATCGCGTGTGATATTTTATGTGATGAATTCAGTTCTATCGAATTTCATTTCTATTGCTAGGCGACCGCACACATTACAGACAGACAAAAAGTTTAGCTCGGCCTGTTTGTGGCTTCTAGATAACAGCTTGCAAATACCCCACGAAGAACACTGAAAACCTACGGCAAACTGTTGAACGCTTTCAGTGCCGAGAAATTTTAACACCACCCAACTGCAAGAGGTATAGATCCTCATGAGCCAGAATGCGGGGGCTCATGAGGATCTATGCCTCTTTCTGACACCATTTTGAATCAATTTTTCTGGGACATCCAGAGTTTGTGGGTTTCGAGTTAGCGAAGATTGCTGAACCATCGTCTGCGTTACCGGGTTAAGGCACTACACTTATTCTATTGCGTGCTTTTCAACTCCCTTACGCAATGAAGGTGCGCACGCAGACTTTGCAAAAGCTAATCACCCTATCACAGTCCATCATCATCTGTACACTGCAATTGGCCAGCAAGACAAAAGAGTTACAGGCACTCCCTGCCATAATAAAAAAATAAAAAAATAAAATTAACAAAAATCCTCCAATAATTATTTCCCCCTGCTGTACCGAAAGTCCTTTGGCGACAGTGGTCATCACAGGCGGAGGTTGGCACACAATTTACCTAAAATGCAATTGATCTCGGTTTTGGTCTCATGCGTCACAGGTGTGGAATGACAGTCGTCTGTTCGATCGCCTCTTCAACCCATTCACTGTCCCAAACGACGCACACTGCGTTCTTACAATCTTCGCAAGTTCAAACCCAAAGAGCGCCAGCCGTCCCAAAGGTTTGTCGGCAAGAGGCATAGATCCTCATGAGCCCCCGCAACTGCGGGGGCTCATGAGGATCTATGCCTCTTGCAGCTGGGTTGTGTTCCGCCTCCCTCGGCAGTCAAGGGGTTAACAAGGGCGGTAGCAATTTCCCAATGCCCATAGAGTCCCAAATAGTTCAGGCGGTTAGGGGCAGGAGAGCGAAGGGAATCGCCGGGTCGTGGGTTCGAATCCCCGTCCCGGCCCCGGTAGCTGGACTCGCAATCCTGGGGGAAAAAGACGGGCTTGTTCAATAGCATGTCCGTTGAAGGTCCTGGTAAATCAAAGTGGCACAGTTGGAGTGCGCCTGAGTTGATCAGTTTTCAGGTCGTACTCCATAGGTAATAGATTTCCCTGTCCCCCATAAACCCGCCCGCCCATTATCACTTCGGTGCCGTGGACGTTAAACCCGAACTAACCAACCAACTTCCCAATACCCATGTTAAACAGGAGATCATGACAACCATGGTCCCCATACCTGTCAATACTACAGGCATACTAGACCAAAATTGAGGTAAATTTAATTTCAAATAAATCTTTGTCTCAACCTTTACCTGCAGAGTTCATAAATGCACACAAGCGCCCTGGCTCTAGAGCCAATTACCGCCGCCTCGCACTCCCGATTTGACTGACACGGTGATTGCACAAAGACAATAGCCGAGACTAAGTGTCCTTAGTCGTAAACTTGACGACCTGGTACCAGAGGTCGCAGTAAGTTTCGCTCTGGTCAAAATACATCTGGTTCTGTCAGCTCGCCCAAACATATTCTGGTACCACAAATGCTACAACAATATATCAAATACACTCGTGTGCATTTTGATTTCATAAAATCTTAACCTTTTGCGTGTGGGTAGAGTTTGTGTGTGTGTGTGTGTGTGTGTGTGTGTGTGTGTGTGTGTGTGTGTGTGTGTGTGTGTGTGTGTGTGTGTGTGATGATTTCTACAGGAACCATCGTGACTAAAAAAACCGCTACCGTCACGCAAAGAGGTAAATACTTTCTCTGGATCACCAAGTACACAGTAGAGGTGAAACACCACTCATAACGTAACCCCTTGACTGTCCGCTGACGTAGACTGTGTTTATGACGTCACTGATAATGCAACGCCAAAGAGAGACATCCGACAAAAAACGTTGCCTCCGTCTTTGAAAGCACCTTCGTGGCACCTTCAAAGTCAAGCCCGAAACGTTTAACGCTCCTCTCACTCAACTCAACATTTCCGTTAGTGCTGGAAACCAAGGGAGAACTGAGCGGCGAGAGAAAGAGAGAGAGAGAGACGAGAGAGAGATACGTGAGAGCATGAGAGATAGAGAGCGTGACACGAGATCAGATAGAGAGATGCTAGAGGAAGAGTCAGACATCGACCGATGAGACCAGACGATGACGAGAGAGGTGTGGTGTGGTGTGGTGGGGGGCGGGGAAAGCGAAGGCGCACTTCATATTTAAAGCCACTTCGCTTCCTACAAGATCTAAATCATCAAGCCCGCCGCGCGTCCTGTGCGAGTCCACAGCCCTGGGTATACCCGGCTGCCACCCGGATACAAGAACGCGTGCCGAGAGAGCAGCCAGGCAAATCAAATCGCAGGGTGGGGCATTGTTTTCAGCCAGCATTCTTGAAATCACTATACTCCCACTCAGAATTTTACATCCTCAAGAGGCATGGATATTCATGAGCCCCTGCGAATGCAGGGGCTCATGAGAATCTATGCCTCTTGCCTGGTGGTCCTTGCACCATTTTACTCCGCGCCTTAGCTTCTGGGCCGGACGAGACGAACTGCTGTTGTTTCAGTCGGGTCCACCGACTACGACGCATCCGGGATGAGTTTTATTCGTGAGGACGAATCAATGAATCACCGGTTGGCCATCTTCAAAATACTGTTTAACCCCATCGTCGCAGAGTGTTTCTGAAAATATGTGTTAACTCATTCTACACCAGACACACCACAGGAAGATATGGATCGACCATGATAGTTCAAGGGTGATGCCAGAATAGCTTGGCGCCTATGGGCGCCAAGCTATTCTGTCATCACCCTTGAACTATCATGGTCGATCTGTGTCATGCATTGCAAAGCAGTCTTCAGAGGACAACGGCAAAATTTGGGGATTTCGGTCTTGGGGTACAATGAGTTAACTCAGCGCCAAAGTGTCCCAGCCATTCAAGAAACGTGGATACAACGTGGTGTCAGCAAGAGGCATAGATCCTCATGAGCCCCCGCGACTGCGGGGGCTCATGAGGATCGATGCCTCTTGCAGTTGCACCGCGTTGACTTTTTCTCGACAAGGAAGAAGTTGAAATCGGGTCGGGAACGCTGAACAAGAAGAAGTTCAAATAGAATCAGAGATTTACAATATGTGGTGGTCTATGATTCTGGACCTTACAGCCTAAATTTACATTTGCATATAATTGTGTATATAACTGTGAATATAACTGTGCATATAACTGTGCATATAACTGTGCATATAACTGTGCATATAATTGTGCATATAACTGTGTATATAACTGTGTATATAACTGTGTATATAATTGTGTATATAACTGTGAATATAACTGTGTATATAACTGTGTATATAATTGTGTATATAATTGTGTATATAATTGTGTATATAACTGTGAATATAACTGTGTATATAATTGTGTATATAATTGTGTATATAACTGTGTATATAACTGTGAATATAACTGTGTATATAATTGTGTATATAATTGTGTATATAATTGTGTATATAACTGTGTATATAATTGTGTATATAATTGTGTATATAATTGTGTATATAATTGTGTATATAACTGTGAATATAACTGTGTATATAACTGTGTATATAATTGTGTGTGTATATAATTGTGTATATAATTGTGTCTCTCTCTTGGCTTGACTTCGCGAACGAAGATTTTATAGGAGTTGCCCACGACGTCTGCAGGCTTGTTCGTGGCTGCGGAGGCCAATCCGAGACAGGCAGGTTCGACCGCAGTGGCTGCAGGGGAAGGTATGGCCAGGGTTCTGAGCTGCGGCATCTCTGTTTTTTCTCCTGAGCCGCTTGTCCTTAAGGCTAGCTCTGTGAGAGTCCTCAAAGGAGACAGCTGCCTTGTAAATGGTGGAGCGCCAGGTGTCACG